>APFE030634917.1:269873-304385 GCA_000404065.3 Pinus taeda | reverse complement strand
TCTTTCGAGGAAGCTGTGGAGGATCCCGCATGGGTAGATGCCATGGTGGAAGAGTATGATTCGATTGTCAAAAACAATGCATGGGAGATTGTCCCAAGACCAGAGGGTAAGTCGCTGATCATTGTACTTTATGTAGATGATTTGATTTTGATGGGAGATGAGCTGTTGATACTTTCATGCAAGGAGGATCTTGTTAGAGAGTTTGAGATGAAGGACTTGGGCCTCCTTCATTATTTCCTGGGATTGGAAATTTGGCAGCGCAGTGATGGACTATTTGTTTCTCAGGGTAAGTATGCCCGGGAGATACTGGAGAAGTTCAACGTGCATGGCTGCAAGCCTGTTGATACTCCTCTTCCTGGAGGTTGGAGGAAGGAGGATGCTACTTCAGCGGAGGTAGTGGATGCCACTATTTATAGACTATTTGTGGGGTCGCTTATGTATCTGGTCAATACACGACACGATATATGCTATGTTGTTAACCAGCTTTCACAAGCTATGGTTAAGCCAACCAAGCTCTTCTGGAAGGCAGGCAAGCATGTATTGCGTTATCTCAGAGGCACATCGGGTTATGGATTGTGGTACAGACAAAAGGATGAGGTGAAGTTATGTGGCTTCACAGATGCAGATTAGGTAGGGAGCCCAACGGATAGAAAGAGCACATTTGGAGGGATCTTCAGTATCGGGTCGATAGCAGTTTCTTGGTATAGCAGGAAGCAGAGATCCGTGGCATTCAGTTCAACAGAGGCTGAGTATATGGCAACAAGTTTGGCTGCATGTGAGGCTATATGGATGAGGAAGATCCTGGTCGGGTTGTTCGGGTCACACTTGGAGCCTACTGTGATTTATTGTGATAACCAGAGTTGCATTAAACTCTCGACTAATCCAGTATTTCATGATGGATCCAAGCACATCGACATCAGGTACCATCATATCAGAGATTGTGTGCAACGGAGAATCATGTTACTTTCATACATTCTCACAGAGGATTAGGATGCTGATATCTTGACGAAGGCGCTCACAAGGAGCAAATTCGAATACCACAGAGGCAGGATAGGGGTTGCAGATAATCCATATCTTGTTGAGAGGGAGTGTTGAAAATGCAACAAGATGATGGAGCTTAGTGAAAAGAAGTCGCCTTCACTAAGTGTGCCCGCTGGTTATTTTTGGCGCAAAGTCTATTTTTAGACATATGGATCATGGTCTATGAGTTGCAAGATGATATTTATGGATGATTGGTGATGTTGGTAAAAATAGTTGGACTTCTATTTTTAGACATATGGGCGGAGTCTATTTTTAGACTGCCAGTCTAAAAATAGAGCAGTGGAATATTATTAGCTCTTAATAATATTTGGACTATAAACATTATCTTATCCTCTTGCAGCACTTCAGTTCGAGCTACAGATGTGGCACATGCAACTGCCAGAAGGAAATACACTTTTCTTATGGGTTATTTGAGCTATTGCATGAAGGACTTCAGTTAGAACTCAAGTGATTGAGTTTGGTGGAGTTGATTGAAGAGTTGATGGAGTTGTGTTCAGTTTGACTTAGTTGAACTAGTTGTATTTAGTCTAATTGACAAATACACTAGTGATGAGTGGTGTGAATTAATTATTGATTAATTCACTAATTATTAACTCATAAATCAACTAAAGAATACATCAGTTAACTCAGTGAATGGATAGTTCAATGGAGATAAGTGTTAGAGGTGGGTGAAAGGGTGAGACTACTATCAGTTGTGACTATAGTTATGCATGAGATTTGCACAATCATTGATTGAGATTTCCAATGAGGATTGCGCAGTACAAGCCAAGGGAATTCGAACTTGGATCTCATCTATTCTCAACTTGGATTGCGCAGTAGGGGCAGACAAATAGTGGAGGAGATTTGAACCCGTGACTTGTTCAGATTTGAGCTAATTTGTGTGTAGCATGTGGAGATAGTACTGAGTACTTGTGAGGAGTATTGTACTACATATTTTTACATGTTCTCTATCATTATAATATACAGATAGTTGGGGGTTTTCAGCTGTATGCTTTCCCCATTACATACTGTGTTGATATGTGCGATTGATGTTTCAATGTGCGCATGCAATTGTTTTCTTAATTCCGCAAATTGATGATCAATGGTAGAGGAGGTTATGTATTATGCATGCATTCCGCAAATAGTGTATAATCAGGATAATCTCTGTGAATAAGTGTTATATTATTCAAAATTTCTACAATTAGTAATATATTGATAGTGTTAATATAAGAGTGCATATGAGGTTGTGGTTTAGTATTGCCACAATAATGACCCACATTCAAACCCTCGAGGCATAAAGCCTTGATCTTGTGTATTAATTAGTTGAGTTTGATGACCATGACCACATGTTGAGTGACAATGGTGGTGTAAGAAACAATCTCTTATTTAGTTTGTGAACCCTACCGAGATCATGTGGAGTTGGGTTTCATAAATTTAAAAATGAGAGAAATGAAGACATAAATGGTACAAGAAATAGGTGTCTTATTAAGTTATTCAGGCTATGGGCTTTACAGTAATAGTGCAGTGTTAGCGTTCATAACTCCTCATGGATCAGAGACTGAGAAGAAACAAGCACAATGATAGTACAAGAAACAGGTCCCTTGCTCAAGTTGTGCATTTCGTCGTGAAATTGTAGAGTTGGGATTCATAACTCTCCACGAATCAAAAAACAAGTAACAAATAACGACAAGAACTGTAGAAGAAACAGGTCTCTAGCACAGGTTGTGGGCTTTACTGCAATAATGCAGAGTTGAGGTTTACAACTCACCCTGCATTAAAAAACAAGAGAGAATTAAGGACAAATGGAACAAGAAGCAGGTCTTTTATTCAAGTTGTGGGCTTTAATGCAGTAATGTGGAGTTGGCGTTCCTTTTTACTTACAGATCCAACAATAAAAGAAGAAGGAATGAGGGCACGAATGGTACAAGAAATATGCACTTTTTTCAAGTTGTGGGCTTTACTGCAATAACGGAGATTTATGAAAGAATGATACAAGAAACAAGTCTTTTATTCAGGTTGTAGGCTTTATTGTGATCATGTGAAGTTGGGATTCTTTTTCTCTCACAGAGCTATACAGAGGGCAGGAATGAGGACAAGTATGGTACAAAAAATTGTTCCTTTATTCCGGCTATGTACTTTACTTCAATATTGAAAATTCATAAGGCTGTTTAACTTCACTTCAATAATGCAGATTCATATAAGGATGGTATAAGAAACACGTCTCTTAATCAGGTTGTGGGTTCTATTGCAACCATGAGATTTGGGGTTAGGGCTCATGAGCTGCATACCACTAGATGTCAAGTTTGAATCTAAGTCTGAATCTCACTTGAGAAATCTGAATCCCCTTATAGGTGAGGTAAGGTGCACTAGTCTATGCCTATGCCAATGCCAATGGGTCTCGTATGTCTAAAGGTTAAATATACCATCCATGAATGTGGCAAACCATCCTTCCGAAGGGTTTCCTCACACCATTAAGTTAATGAATTCAAACAAAACAAAGCTAGTGAATTCCAACAAAACTAAACTGACGGAATGAAACAAAACAAAGCTATTGAACTCCAACAAAGCTAGATTGATAAAATGAAATGGAGTGATTCCATGCTTACGTGCGTATTCAGGGGCCAGATAACCAAAAGTGCTGGCTAGCTTGGTTGCATCAGAAAACTTTCCATCAGGGGCCACCTTGACCAACCCGAAATTTGAGACCTTGGCCCTCATGTCGTCGCCCAAAAGGATATTAGAGGGCTTTAGATATCTATGAATGAAGCTCATCTTTGCAAGGCTGTGCATGTTCTCAACTCTGTGAGCGACATCGAGGGCAATGGTAAGCCTCTGTTTCCATTCTAGCGGTCTCAACCCAGCCAAAGCCCATTCAAACAGATGCAGACTCAGCGATCCCTGGGGCATATATTCGTACACCAACATCTTCTCCCCACCGTCGATACAGTACCCGAGGAGAGTCACGAGGTGCCGATGTATAACCTTGGTAAGGACAATGATCTCTGCCTGGAACTCGCTCAGCCCCTTGCTACTCACCTTCGCTACCTCCATCTGTTTCACAACAATCTTTGTCCCGTCGTTCAGCTCCCCCTTGTATACCGCCCCGAACCCACCTCACCCCAATATTTTTCCCTCGCTGAAATTGTCGGTCGCTTGGCGAAGTTCCTGGATCGATATCACCCTGCTGCTTGGTGGCTCGACAACATGACCATCGCTCGGGCCACTGTCGTTGATTCTAGGCATAAAGTCGTATACCGAAGGTCCGATCGAGATTTCTAGCAGCTCCTAGTCGGACGAAGCCGATGCGCCGCGACAGTGCAGATTAATCGCCACAGTTGTGGGGCTCTGCACGAGGATCGACTTTTGACGCTTCCTTGACGCATAGCAGTAGCAAAACCTCGCAACGAGTACCACAACCACGATGCCGATAACAAGCCCAGCTATCCAGGCTTTTCTCCCTGAGCCGCCACTGCCGGCATTACTGCCGCTCGACGTCCCGTTGCTGTTACCTGAAGAGCCCGGTGAGGCCCTGGGTGAAGGGGATTTCTCGATCTGTGGATTGCCACCTGTGAGAACAGACACGCTGGAGGCGAACTTGGGAATTGCACCCAACAACTGATTGTTTGTTACATCCAGCTTCTTTAAATTTGGTAGTTGGGTAAGGTCGGAGGGAATCGAACTCGTGAGGCTGTTTCCCCTGAGTATGATGTGCATGAGCGAGGTAAGGCTTGACAACGCTGGAGATATGGTGCCGACAAAATGTTGGTCTATGATATTGAGCGTGCTTACATTGTCCCCAACGCAAGTCACATGGTGCCACTGGGCACACGGATCATTGCCCATCCAGGCTTTGGCGATTGCATACGGGTACCTGACGCCCTCCGCGAAGGCCAACAGGGCATTTACTCTGGAATCGCATGGGGTCCCAGGAATGGACGTGCAGAAATTGTTGCCAGTTGTGTCGGGCTTAGGTTTGGTTTTGAAATTTGGGTAAGGCCCTTGTAGCTTGTTGTTTCTTAAGCTGATGTTCAATGAGGTGAAGGAAAGCAGCGACTCAGGCACTGGTCCAGTAAGCATGTTGTCTTGGAGCAGCAAGTCGGACAGACTCGCTGATTTGAAGTTGGGCATTGGTCTAGTGAAGGCATTCCCAGATAACCAGACCTGCACGAGCTGACTCATGGCGCCAATGGTCGCAATGGAGCCGCCAAGTAGATTGCCCTTCTGGTAATTCAGCCACAGTACCTGCAAATTCGACGAGGCATTGAATGATGTCAGGATCGACCCATTTAGACTATTGTAAGCCAGCTTTAGCGTCTACAACCCTGCTATTGTCGTATCGCCCAAAAATCCCGGTAGCTTGCCAACAATACTGGCATTGTTGGCACTAAACGACGTGAGAGCCACGGTGCTCGCAAGGTCTTCAGGGATCGACCATGGCGCCAATAGGCTATTATCCTTGATCGCAAATCTTTGCAGAATTGTGAGACCGTGGAAGAAATCTACCGGTATGGAATCAAACGCATTGCTGCCAAGAAACAGCGATTGCAGATTCGACAATCCACTGAAACTGGGAAACAGCCCTGACAACAAATTCCCATGCATGCTAATCGAATTCAGGGTGCTCAGCTTGTTGAAATCCGCAGGCAATGTCCCTTCCAAATTCATCGCCTGAATGTTGATCCCCGTCACTTTGCTTTCCGAGCAGGAAACCCCCATCCATCCACTGCACGGATCGTTCTCCGCCCAGGTGCTATCAACCTGCACTGTCTTCGCCATTTCAACCATCACCTGAGCATCCATCGAATACGTGGCGGCATCGACCAGGCAAGAAAGGAAAAAACAAACCCACAGGCTCCACCACACCAATCCCTCTTCATCTTCCCTACTTCAAAACCCAGTCACACAAACTGCATTCGCATTCGCATTCGATAAATCTTCATGTCCCCCGATTATTATACACGTTTTCACTGTTTTTCGCAGTCATATATGGTTTATTTCAAAATAAACACGTCATTGCAACTTGCAAATAAAAAGGAATATTATAATATATAAATAATATATTATATATAATATATTATATATATATATATAATAATAATATATATATATAATATATATATAAGCTAACAATGACATGTTGCATAAAATATGACTAATATGACAGGCACTCAGTTGAATATAAAATTAGTCAACTTTTTAGATGTTGGCATGAAAGGTGTGGCAAAGAGAAACTAATATGATCTGGCCACTCAGTTGAACATAAAATTATTATATAAGCAAGTGGCTACCACTCCAATCAAATTTTTAGATCTTGGCATGAAAGGCGTGGTGAAGAGAAAAGCAGAAGAAGCATGTCCACATGATTCACATCTCAAACCATGCCCACAGGAACGTACAATTTTACGTTGACTACATTTACTGTTTTTATTTATTATATATAGCTAGAAACATCTCCTCCTCACAAAGGAGGGGTTTTCAATGTATGTGCGATAGCTATTAATCTATTAATCTGCAATTTATATTCATAACTACAGAGGAGGGCTTTCGATGTAAGGTGAGCCATAGCTATTAACATGCTATTTATATTATTTTCTGACACATGAGCAATGGAGCATGCCATGGAGAACTTATGACATTTATTACTTAATCGACGTTATCAAATCAGAAATTATTTTGATAATATCCATCCTTTCACAGAGTTCCAGTTACTTCAAAACGCCCGACCACTTTCAACATTGTTTGTCTGAAAGGCTTGTTAAAGTGCGTGGGAGTTTGAGAATCTGAGTAGGAATCTCGAATGTAAGGTACTATGAATCTTGATCGAAAGCTATTGCATTCGTAAAATAGATTATGATATTTCAGTGTGTATGCGAGGACCATGTGTAAAAAGTGACAACAAAATTTTCCACAAATTTCTGTGAAGGGTGTGAAAAAATTCTATAACATGTACAATTTTTCACGCTTTATTGAGTACTTGGTATATCTCATTACCAAACATAAACCCTTTTGATTTATATTTTCAATCATCAAGAATCTCAATTTTACAAAGTTTATATTCTTCTATCATCAGGGTTGTGGACTTTGCACTTTCACGGCTTGACAAGTGATTAGGAGAAGGGAGCATTCTATATTGATTGTGAAAGGAAGGAGGAGGAATGCAGTTTAAGAACTGGATCAAAAAGTATGAGCTAGGATGGACTATGGGAAGGGAATTTCGCCAAAGTCAAGTGCGCCATTGACGTGGAAACAAGACAGAGCTATGCCATGAAAATATTGGACAAGCAAAAAGTTTTCCATTACAAGATTGTTGATCATGTAAGAGAGTCGAATATGTCGATTCCCCTCGTGTAACAGGGAAAAGAAAACATTATTTTATTTTCTTTATTTTCTTATAACAAGTCTCCACAGTTTTGTCAGCATTTTGGTGATCAATATCATTCATGTGCAGATCAAGTGTGAAATAAGCACTTTGAAGCTCATCAGCCATCCATATCTTGTGAGATTATACGAGGTATGCCACTTCAGATTGGGAAATTCTTGTCTGCAGAGGTTTATTCTTGACCTTAATTTAACTAGGGGTTGGTGTCTGAAACAAATAAGCATTGGCAGATAAGGAGAAAATATACATGGTTCTTGAATTTGTCACAACCGTGAATTACTCGACAAAATTGAGAGTGTGATCTCCAATGGTATTACAATAATTGTCTATAGTGTTTTCTTGTCATGTGATGTTAATCTCCCTTTTTTGGGCATGTGCAGTCGTGTAATAATGAGCTAGAGGAAATCCAAGCAAGAAAATATCTCTAACAACTCACTGATGCTATAGGATATTGCGACAACAAGGATGTTTATCACAGAGATTTGAAGGTATACATATGCAACAAAAACATTAGTCTCTCTGTGACTCTTCCATAACATAAAAGAACTAATTCTTGAAACCACGTGATGCATCAGATCGAAAAAATTTTGCTGGATGCCAAGGGAAATGTCAATATATTTGACTTCGGCTTCAGTGCTCGGCCTCAACATTGCAGGGTATGTCTGGACTTCAATAACATTTGGGAACTGGAAATAATTTTGATGCAAAGTATTGAGAAGGTTATTTGATGCCAGGAAGATGGGTTGCTTCATAAGACTTGTGTACCTGAGGTACTTGCATAGCCATGAACCTATAATAAAGATGCCAAATTAATTTAAATTGCAGTATACTTTGTTTTCCCGCTTGTTAAATTTTAGTACTTGTGAATTCTTAATACATGAATTTGGTTTCTTGTGGGGGTGATTGCTGGTAGAGGGTATCATGGTGCCACAACGGACGTTTGGTCTTGCAGAGTCATTCTTTTTGTTCTTTTGACCAGTTGGATGCCATTCGAGGACAAGAATCCAGCAGTGTGGTACTCTACAGTAATTCATTGAAACATAAGGTTAGAGAAACTCCTAAGTCTGTGTTTGTATATGTTTTAAAGTTAGATAATTTTTTGTTCACAAAAGGAATCTAAAGCTTAGTGAAATATTAACTTGCAACAATAACAATATTCACTTTTTTCATGTGAGTAATTAAGGATATGATTTGACTAAAGTTGTTTGTTTGTTTGTTTGTTTGTCTTTGTTTTTGTTTTTGTTTTTTTGTTTTTTTTTGTTTTTTGTTTTTTTGTTTTGTTTTGCTTTGTTTTGTTTTGTTTTGTTTTGTTTTGTTTTTTTTTTTTTTTTTTCGGTGGTTCAACAAACATCATGGCCAGGGGGTGTAGGCTACATCCACGTAATCTACGCTGATCCCTAGGATCAAACCCCTTTTCTTCTTCTTCTTCTTCTTCTTCTTCTTCTTTCTTCTTCTTTTTTTTTTTTTTTTTTTTTTTTTTTTTTTTTTTTTTTTTTTTTTTTTTTTCCTCCGGCGGTTTAGGAACATCCATGGTTAGGGGGTGCAGGCTATGTCCACGTAAATTCTAAGGCTGATCTCTAGGATCAAACCCCTCGGCCATCACAGACCTGACCCCAAGGGCTTCGGGTAGCATCGAACCTATGACCTACCATTTTGGCGAGGCACGACTTGACCAGTTGGGCTAATCCTTGGGGCTTGATTTGACTAAAGTTAAATGAAATTGGTAAACACAAATTTCATGTAATTAATTATGGATATGATTTGATTAAAGTTAAATAAAACTGATAAATGTAAATATTAAAATTCATATGAAGTGCACTTTAAAATAAAAACCATCACGAAAAAATCGCTGGATGGGTAGGGGGACCCATCAAATTTAAACCCTGGTCTTATCTATTTGCCCTGTTACTAGAAAACACGAAACCCTGGATAGATCCCTTCGCCATAACCCGCCGCCGCTAATCATGGCATTTATAACACACGAAGATTCTTAAGTCCATCCCTGAGAATGCGGGCACACGGACAATATAAGTCTCGTGCATTGATAAATACGTGAGAATTTAAAAATAAAAATTTCTTATCTTCGCGTTCCAGGATGGCGCTTCCCCGGCACCGAACCATCTCATTCGTCTCATGATTTTGCCATGCGGCAATGTAGAAACGGTCTGCGTGTTTGACATTCTTAAGTGAGTTCATGTGCGTGTGGCGGGCCCGCCACGTCGAGCTGCTGCTGCACATGGTGGGGCCGTGGACAAAGTTCTTTTTTCTTTATTTTTTGTTTTTTTTGAAAGTGGAAAAACTTATCAGCTCAGGGGTCAAAACCAATAGTGAGGACAACTATCTCTGACTGCTATCCGCGAATGTCGGTTTGACTTATCACTCTAATGCTGCACATGGTGGGGCTGTATATATATATGAGAAGATAGATGCAATTTGCACACAATGTGAGTTTGAATTCGTTGATTCTTGAATTTGAAGATATCAAATGGGATACGTTAAACTGGCATGTCTGGTGGTTCACATATGGTATTTGAAATGCCTTCCCAGTTATATTGAGAATATATTAGCTAAAACATGGAAAGAATTAGAAGGTCTAGTATATTGAGATGTGTGACTTGATCACAAGTTTCGATCTAATAGCTAAACTCGGAAAGAAATAGAAGGTCAGTGTACTGCGATGTGTGACTTGATCACAAGTCCGATCATATAGATCGTAATCAAGACTGTCATCCTATTAAACCTCATTGGGATGCCTTAGCTCACATGACCATCCCAGGAGTAGCATGAAGCGCTCTCTATAATAATATATATATATATAAATTATACATTCAGTTAGACATTCGAAATATGATAAGTATTTTTTTATACAGTGAAAAATACTTTTAACGACGTGGAATGGACGGTTATAATATTATGGAAAGGGTGGAAAAAAACAAAAGAAAAGAGGGTGGATAGGGTTTTACTTGTTATTATCTTTTTTGCGTTGTTTTGCTTTTTTTTCTTCTCTTTGAGTATTGGTTTGTTTTTGCATGTAAATGTAATTTTGCTTTTTATTTATTATCATATTTATTATAATATAGTTCAAAGTTCAAGAGGGTGACCACAAAAAGGAATATTTTTAAATTTTTTTGGTAAATTTTTTTACAAATAACAACAATATTAATAATATAAATATATATATATATAAAATCAGAATTAATATTATTATTATTAAATTTAATTCTTATTTATAGTATTATTCATAATAATATTCCAAATATTAATCCTTAATATCATTACTTATAATTAGATTATATCATTTATATTTATATATAATAATCATAATATATAATTAATTACTCACATCAATATTTATAAAAATAATTATTTAAGTATGATGTGGGAATTAAAGAGTTTATTACCCCACATCATATTATAATAATATATTATAAATAATGATGTAAGTAATAAACTGTATTCCTTGTGAATTTTGTTATTTATAAATCATAAATTATATGAATATTATTATGAGTAATGATATTAGTAACTAAAGTATGTTAATATCAATAATATATCTTTAATAATAATAATATTGATTTTGGAAGGATGAGGAGGAATGGCATACCAAGTGACAAATGGAAGATAGCGTTGAGCATCAATAAATTGACTTTAATAGCTAGGCGGGCCAAATCCTCAATAGCAATAACTTGTCCCAGCACGATCATAATTGGAAATTGGATGAAGGATCTTGCACAGGGATATAGTGGATTATTGGTGTAGATGTTAGATAGAGGCATTAATTGTGAAGTGATGGAAATAAGTGGGACGGAAGAAGGCTCTTGGCACTATATAACATGGGTTTCATCTCTGAATTACTCAGTAAATTATGTTAACGTTCTAGTCCCTGGTGTAATGGATTCTTCGGGCCAGGATAATAGTGGTAATGGCGGCAAGCCTCATATGTTGTCCATGTTGGATGCAATTTTTGTCACAGTGTCAAATATTGGAGAGCAGATCACCCTAGAAGCGAGCTTGTATTTTACCCTACTCAATCAACAGATAGTCGATCTGTGAAAAGAAGTTGATTGTCTTCAGCGCTTGCTGGAGAACTTGGCAAAGAAAGTGGAAAATTTAGACCTTAAGATAGATATTATTGAAGTCTCGATGGAAACATCAACTGTGAGAGTTTTAAAAGAAGTGTATGGCCTTTCAAACCTCACCCCTACAAGTACCTGTGAAGGAAAACTCCCCAACAGTCTTTAGAATCATATTGTGGAAGCCCCTTCTCTGCAACAGATGGATGTGACGACCACTGTGTAAGCAATTGGCGAACAAGAGGAAATGAAAGTGAGTGCAAAACAATTTAACTATGTTCAAAATGTTATATCATTTTGCTAAGTTATATGGCATTTTCTAACTGATATATAAAATAAACTATGTAAAGAATTTTGTATGTAAAAACTATATAGACATAGCTTCTTTAATGATAAATACTAATCCTCAACTGATTTTATTTTTCTCTAAATATATAAATTAACCAATATTTCAACTAAATTAATATAATCTACTATATCTTTAAAATAAAATAAAATATTCACAAAATTTAAAACTTACCGTAACAAAGTTCCATTCTCATAAATTACACTATGCACTAAAGTTCTCATCATAAGAAATGGAATAATTTCACTTATAACAAAGTTGAAAAGGATCTAAACGCTGGTATAATAATGTGTTTACTTGGATTTATTTTCTCAATATGTTATGGATATGGATGCATAAGCTTAAAATATTATGAATACATATGTTATGGTTTATGATTTTTTATTTTATATTTTAATTATTTTAAGTAATAATAAAAAATTAAAATTTATATTAATAAATATTTATATTTTTAATAAATATTAAATAGAGTTTTGGATAAAAAGCGATAAGGTATTTTGCTAAGACTTTTTAATATGAAATTACAATTTAATTTTCTGCTTCAATTAAAGTAATATTACATATTATGAAAAAAAACCATAAAACTTAATATGAAATGATATTTTAATTAATTTAATATTATTATATTATTAATAAATTTATATTAAAATTAAAATTTTTAATACTCATATATGTATATATATTATTAAAAAAAAATCCTTTTTAATTATGCTTATAATCACTTATAACAAAATACATATAACTCAAAACTCATAATTAGAGATATATTACTTATGAAATTTATACCACTATGATTTTGCTGTTCATAAATTTAGTGGATTCATGTGATCAATTTTCCACCTTACATTTTAGTTTTTCTTAAATTTAGTCGGTTCATATTATATCAATATTCTATTATCATATTTCCAGCGCATGTGGTGTTACTATCGTTAAAGTGATAGAACTAAAGCTCTTAAAATGTGTTATTTATAATTTTTTATGTTTCTATTGAGATGTGGTTTATTCATATTAAATTTAATAAATTTTAAGCGTATAATGTGTTATTTATTGAGGGTGGTGGATATAAAGGATGAAATTATATTTAATGCTAAGAGAAAATGTGAAATGAGTTATGAGTGAGAATTAGGTAAAGTTATTGGGTTTGGAGACTTTGTCATAATTTTTAAATATTAGTTTGAAGAAGATAAGGATTATTTTAATATTAGGGAACTTATATATTAAATTAATCAATTTCTTAGGATTGTATTTTAACATGGTTCATTCTTAATACAATGAGAAGGGAAGAATCTTGAATTAAGAGAATTATTTTATGTGTTATAGGTATATAATAATTAAGCAAATAGATTAGTTGATAAAAATTATTTTAGATATTGGAATAATAAGAAAAAATGAGAGGTTATTTTTTTATCTCTATCTTATATATCTTATGTTATTAGTTATTGTTAAGTGGTAAATTCTACAGAGTAAAGGAAGATGCATGTCGAGATAGGTGTTTGTGTTCATTCATTTCAAGGAGACAAGTATTTACAATCCTTAATCTTCTGACAACTTCAAACATACCTCACATGATGGTGGCATAAAGTCATAAATGACAAAATGTTTTAGGTAGATGAAGGTGATACTATTCGAGTGTTTTGGTGTGGATCCTTTAATTCAAAATAGTACTAGAAATAGGGTCATGAGACTCCACTCCTCTCTTTAGGCATATTTATATAGGGTTTACTGGTCTATTCTAAGCAAATGCTTCAAGGGAATTGTTGTCAAGATTATCGTCCAATTTTCTTGGGTCATTACTTGTTTTAGGTTTGGTTTGGTACATTTTCAACTTTTGTTTGTGTCAAAGATTGGTGGAATTGGATAATTGTTGGTCACAACCACTCTAGTCATAGCTAGTTGTGTGAGATGTTGGACTTGTGTCAAGCTCAGAGATGGAATAAGTGCCTCTTCCCAAACAACTAGGTCATTATTTCTCATTTAAATAATAGAATTGCCAACCAAATTGAAGTTTAGAACTCCAAGCATGTAGAAGAACTAGATATTATAACTTTTTAAAGCAAAGAAATTGAGAAGCTTGAAGTTGAGTGTCGCAAACTCTGTCGATTGGTTTTAGTACCTCTTCACGAACAATTAGGTAATAATTTCTCATTTAAATAATAGAATTGCCAACCAAATTGAAGTTTAGAACTCCGAGCATGTAGAAGTACTAGAGACTACAACTTATTAAATCAAACAAATTGAGAAGCTTGAAGTTGAGTGTGGCAAACTTTGTCGATTGGTTTTAGGTCTCACTAGGATTTCCTAGGTATTGGTTTCTCATTTGAATATATTAATTGGGTCTACTCCAATTATAGCCAAATATGAAGAAATTGTTTAACAAGCTCAAGAATATTGAGAAATGGAGAATGTTGATTACGAGTTATAGTTATCAACATCCATCGAGTAGGATCCTTCACTAGAATTTTTCTTATTTTTTTTAATCTCAATTTTATTAATATTTTTGTATTTTAGTGTTGATTCTAAACTAGATTCTTGGAATTTATACTAACATGATTCTTTGTTATATTTTTAAAGATGTCAAAATAAACTAAATTATAAAAGAAATTTGAATTTTATGAAAAATAATTTTTGGAAAGATTAAATTTATTTATATTATTCAGTTATTTGATATAATTGCATCCATTTTTATTATAGATTATAACTAGCATTTTCTAATAAATTTAGTTAATATTTCCTCATAAAATTAATTAATAAAATAAAAAACTCATAACATATCACTTATATAATGGTTACCGTCCTATCATTGATGTTCTATTCATATTAAATTTGACAAATCCAAAGACTTATGACACAGACATGTGTTGCTTATAAATCTTCTACAATCTACTTGGTTCTATTCATATGAAAGTTTGACATATTTAAATTACCATCCTATCATTGATGTTCTACTCATATTAAATTCAAATCCAAAGACTTATGACACAAACATGTGTTGCTTATAAATTTTCTACAAAGTACTTGGTTCTATTCATATGAAAGTTTGAAATATTTAAAGACTCATAACTTAGTCATTCATTATGGGTTATTTTTGTTTTCACTTTACCCTTAAAAATAGGGTATTTATAAATTTTAGTTATTATAATTAATTTAGATTATCTTGTTTGATGTAAAGATGAAAATTAGGATTGATGACTGAATTTCTATTAAACTTTACAAAAATACGCTACTTATAAATTTTTAATCATTGTAATTTATGATTTCATTTTTTAATTATATCCAAATTAAATATTCACAATAATTTGTTCACGGGTCTTGGATAGGCCGTGATGGGGTGCTCTATTAAGGCACTCCTTAATGTGAAGTCAATGGTTCACACTCTTTAATGTGAAGTCACCGATTCAATTCCCTGCCCCAATAGGGATGATATATTGGACATGATGATGGTGTAGTCCTGCCGAGCTTACAAAAAAAATTATTCACAATAATTTAAAGATACAACCCATATAAATATAAGCGTAGTCTAACTTATAGAAGAAATGTCATTTTTCAGGACTATTTTTCTGTTTAATTTTAATCAAAATGTGATATCCTTTTTCGCGACTAATTTTCTATTTAATTTTAACAAAATGTGATAGATATTTTTAAAAACTAGAGTTTAAATTGTTTAATCTACACAATTAGAGTGTCACAAGGTTTTTTAGGGTGTTGAATACATTTATGCATTCAAAATTGTATTTTAAACAACAAAAAATATTGAATTTGAAAAAGGCTATTTTGTCTATATATTATCAAAAAACAAATTACTGTTAAAAAAATACTTTATAGGTCAAATATCATGTTAATAAAAATATATTTGTGTATGCACTTCATTTTCTTCTTTATAACCACATTAATTTGGTATAAGTTAAAAAATAATTATATTTTCAAATGTTATTAGAATTAAATAATAATGTTTTTTAAAGATCACTATAAATTAATAATCATTTTAATTATAAACCCAAAACATATATATATATTCACTTTTTTTTAATTAATTTAATTAACATTTTTTTTATAAATTTAATTAATAACCAAAACTTGTAACATATCTTTATGTAAATTTTTTCATCATATTAAATTTCAGTGGACTTTCTATTCATATTAAATTTGAAGAATCTAAAACTTATAACACATAACATTTGCTACTTATAAAATTTTCACAATCTACTATTCATATTAAATTTGAAGAATCTAAAACTTATAACAAATAACATTGGCTACTTATAAAATTTTCACAATCTACTTTTAATTTTATTTGACAAATCCCAAAGACTTACTACTACTCATTTTAAATCTGAAAAATCTAAGACTTAGGACGCATAACATATGCTACTTATAAATTTTCCACAATTTATTCCTAATTTTATTTGACAAATTATAAACTCACTATTTATATATTTATTTAAAAAAATTAACAAATCATAAATTCATTACTTTAATCTTTCATAGTTGTCCTCCACCACATAGTTGTCCTTCATTCGTTTATCACTACATAGTTGTGATCCACCACAATGTCATAGGCTCCAGCACCATAATCATGTGCCATGATCTAGAGATTTGGCACTTCCATCACCTAAACAACTAAAATAAGCAAAATAAGAGAGGAATGGAATCTCCATAATAAGTCAATGCAAGGCCAATTTCATTTAAAAGCTTAGGGTTGGTAAGCTTTATTGTGTGACCACAAGACATCCACTCCCTCTCTTTACAATATTTGTAATGACAACAACGTATATATTGTTAGGAGACCATGCCTATCGAATTGATTGTTTATTAAAATATATTTCTTATTTTAATGTTTTTTTCCAGTGTATTCTAAATTGTATTGTATTGATTTTTTTTACTGTTTTTTAATATATAAATTTAATGGTTTAGAATAATGGTTTAGAATATGTGTTTTGTTGGATGTTATGAGTTTAAATGGAAGGGATAGGTTAGTACACCTTTTTAAACTAAATAATTAAATCATTGAGTGGTACTAGTAAATATTATACTTCAATCTGATATATTATTAGGTTGCAACCTTATATGAGATTATTAACATTATTGTTATAGTTGAGACAAGAGCATTTGTCAAGATTATTAGCTCAATTATCTCTAAAACTTGTGATGGGTTTGCTAAATCACCATTCATCTTTGAGAATCCTCTCTACCAAGTGGGTATAGTTTTTTTTCACTTAGAATAATATGAGAATATATATGTTATGCTTCTAAAGAACCCACATGGAGTAAGGCACTTTATGATCTCTAAGCATGTGACACCAAGGTCTTTCCCACCAATGCATGGCCAACTCAATTATGGTTGACTTGGACTACGCTCACAATCTCCACACTTAGTGTTTCTTTTAATTATGTCTTTCAGTGGAATATATATTACACTGAACAAAGTGACAATGTCATAGCATAAAATTACACTATCCAATAAATCCAACAATAGCCAACACAATATCTAGTACAATAATAGACAAGGGATGTGTGTTAAGTGGCCCTTGGCATAACACCTAGAAAGCATTGTCAATATATCATAGCTATGTTGCAATATTTGGTTCTCCAACCATTCAATCCAACCCGGCTGAAATAACATGTGATACTCTAATTATAATAGCTCTTTGATCCACCCTCAACTGAATGCTAAACAACTTAGCACACAACCATTCTATTTCCAACCCACCAAACTTTGTTACAAGAAGGCTAAGGTGCTTGGTTGAATCCACAACATAACATAACTAGTTCCCCCTACCGACTACAACCTCAAGAGAAGCGCAACATCCTACCTACTCGATCCATATTTGGATCGTAGGAACCTCTCGTTACATATATGGAAACCCCAAGACAAACCACCATTTTTTCTCTTCAACCTTGCAACTTGTGGTACCTTGACCCACATCCTCAAGTGTTGTGTGTTGTGAATTCTTACTTCCTTGCTTGCCTCTCCGCTCAACTCTCCCATGGGATATGTGTGTGTGTGCCTGTGTGACCTCACTTGAATGCAAAGGGGGTTGCATTTGATGGGGTGGCCCTCGGTTGAACTTTCATATGCCTTGCACATTTGAATGAGAAACCCCAAAGTAACTTGCGCTGATGAGCACACTACTACTTGGACCGTGCCATGCCAATCTCCCATGCACTCACTTACTTTCAGTTCAGTCAACCAACATGTCATTATATCCCAAAATCATCATGGTGCCCGCATGTTCGGTTGCGTGCATCCATGCCTTACAAACCACATGTGTCAACTTGCCCAATGAGTTAACGTCTCCTTACCCCATTCAATTTACCAAGCATGCTCACTCATGTTTCTAATCCAAACATGTAATTTTCCTTGAGATGTTGACCCAAGCTCTCCAACTTGTGTCACATCGAGTGCTCAATCCATGGAAACTCCAAACTTTGGGTGATCTCCAACTAATGCTCGTTAGATACCCACATTATGTCCTAATTATCTAATAGGCTCATCCAGTAGAAATGTGCATCACAGGGACTCACTCATGCAATGGAATGCCTCACACATGTTGTTTTCCCTCAGCAACAGTGTCACTGCGCTCTCCAACTCAGTGCCGATAAAAACTTGGGTGAGGTGTACACACCCACCAGCATAAAGATCTAGCACTAATCCTTAAACACAAAATTATTCCTATATTTAAACTAATGTTTATATTGGAAAGTTATATCTAACTAATTAGTAATTGTAATTGTGTTAAATTTTTGTCTCTAATATATAACATAATTTCTAATTACTTAATAATTGTAATTGTGTTCACACTTTGTCTCCATTCTATAACATATTTTGATTGGAAAACATTTACTTAAATAGTCATGAATACACATTTGGAAATTCTATAAAGTATTAGAAACCAAGTTGTTTTCTTTTTGGAAGCAATGTGATAAACTTACAAGCATAATCGATGGCCTAAAAATATCATAATCCAAATGATCTTAAGGGAGATTAGGATCTTTGGTCAAAGATTTCAGGTGAGGGTTATATTTGGGAATCACACCTTTATAAACATGTTACATATGTTTTTAATCTATAGTTATTTGCCTCTCATTTGTCCTCATGTTACAATTGTTTTTAATCTAGAATTATTTTCCCCTCATTTGCCCACCACTTGAGCCCCATTCAATGTGAAAATATTTTGATGCAGGGGAGGCCCTGCAAAACCCAAAACCTTTCTCTATCTGACACATCCACATGCATCTCATATGTAATTTAACGTAGTCTTTATTAAAAATCAACCAACCAAAGTATAAAATATAGGCATCAACCCCACTGCCATAAGTAGTGCATTTACATAGGAAACCTATGAGTTATGCCCCAATCCACATATATGGATTCCTCACTAGTGCCATAAACTCATTGAAACCCAGAACGACCAACGCAACAATTACCCAAGGTGACGGTATCCATGACTCGCTTCGTCTAATTTCTTCCTAAGCAGCCAAAGCTTGACCTATAGTGAACTCTGTCTTTGACTTAAACTGCCTACATAGAGACTTGCGTTGAACTGGCGTAGTTAAAACATCCGAAGGTGAACCCCTTCCCAAGTGTTTGAAACAAGTGGATTCACTGAAGACGAGGAGCTTCTCTCCAGGAGAGAACCAGTTGTACCAATACCATCTGTTAATGCAGAGGACAGAGTGGCCTCGATGTTATTCGGTTTTCATCCAAGCATAATGCAGCCATAATAGCAAGCAGCTTCAAAGACGCAGAACGAGCATCCTTTATAATAGCTCAAATATCTACTTCCCATTCCAGAGTCTTGGCATCGATTCATTATCGTGACTGAAGACAATCGGAAACCTGTCCTTCGTGCGAATAAGCACTTTCCCAACTTCTTCCCCGGCCTCCTTCTCCACAACACTTCTTCCATAATCTTTAAGGCTTCCATAATCCACCCGACAGCTATGTAGCAATCCGCTAGTTTAATATACAGCACGCGGGTTGACTTCAAAATACACACAATCTTGGTTTTTGATACCCTCCCATCGTTGGGAATTTCCTTCCAAACACGTCTTTCCAACTTGGATTGCAATCATATCATATACCAACCTGTCAGCAACCTGTCAGCTTGGTGTCAATCCACCGCTACTCTGGAAACCAATTTACACAGCACATTAGTGATTCAACTTATGATTTGAATTGATTTTAAATTAGACGGCAGTTAGACCATAAAGTGTTAACCTCCAGCACGCACTGCCGAGGTTGAAAACCAATCACCATAAGAAATTTACAATCATGTTCTGCGCAAACAGGTAGACACCACAGAAAAAACACACAGTCATATGATTATTGGATACAAACAGCTGCGCCATGTGAATTTGCCGAATTTTCCAAACTTTTACAGCGATTTTAAACTATATCCATTAACACTATAACATAGAGCATTTTAATACACATCACCATCAAACCATAAGATACATGCATAATATTAGAAGATCCATTACACTAAAATGCTGGAGAGGTTTTAAAATTATACTTTGGCACGCTCCTCCCTGTCTGCTGAGATCTTAGCTGCCTTCTTATTTATAATTATAATGGATACATACATAAGGAATAGATCAGGCCTTATCTCCTAGAAAAACATGATTTTTCCCTTTTTACACAATGATTTAAAGCTAGAAGCTTTATTCCCCATTTTATCCTAATTTTAACTGGAAAAACATAGAAATTCTATCCCCATTCTTTTTTCTAGCTATTCTCTCATATTCTTTTTCTAAATAAAAGAATATTTACAACAAAATATCTAAAATTATCACACCCCCTCTTTATTCTATATTTACAAATGAGGATGGTCTTGATGCTCCCGCATAATACACCCAACCTTAAAACTCCCAACCTTAAAACTAATCATGATCTCCTGATCATGTGTTGGGATCTGTGTATGCCTAGATCCCACACCTTGTGTTGCAAGTTTCCATTTGCCGCTGCTTTTGTCTGTTGTTCTTCTCCAGGTCTCCACACTTTATGCTGCATCGCTCCACTAGCTGCACTTTCACAATCTTTTGCTGTCTTTCTTTTACTGTTGCCTCTGCTGCTTCTCTTCCTTGCTGATGTATTCCTTTGAGACCCTTTCAACATGATTCTTCTGATTAAATCAATTTCTTTGTCTAATAAGTCTTCAGACTGCTGACTTCTTGCCCCTATGCTTGTTTCTGTTATGACTGCCACCTGATCATCCATCCTCTCTTGTCCTTTGGAACATAAAACTTCTTCTCTCCTCAACTGAGTCAAATGTTCTGCAACAGTACTTGCATTCACAAAACACTTGTTAGAATAAAAATCATAAGGCATCAGTGCCTTACTTCCCTCTACCAGCATTTCAGTATACTGCTCCCAATCATTCTTGAGATTATCACTCAATCTATCCTCAGCATCATCTTCTCCGAGAATGCATTTGTATTTTGGTTCATAAACCTTTTTATCTTCATTCATCTCTGCCTTTATAATCTGAATTCTTATCCTCTATACTTCTAGTCTCTTCTCTATAACATTTAACTCCTGCCATAAATCTGTCATCTCCTTTGAGAAGATTTCTGTGCAATCTTCAATTATTTCCCAAGCTAAGCTTCCTGTTATTACCATCTCATCACCTGCATTCATACATAAACTCTTAGTTTTCATAAAACGCTCAACAGTATCAACTGTTACTTCCCTGATCTGCACTTCAGACTGATTCACTTCTTCTGCATCCATAAGAACTTCCTCTTGTGCTGTAACCGTTTCACAAGATGGCACATCTTCCTCAGTAAAACCTGTCATCACATCACAATTTTCAGCTACAAAAATACACGGTTTTACATTATCCAGCTGATCTGGATTTACCCAATAACTCAAGAAATCATCAATGATCTTCTCCTCTGTTTCACCAATGGAAACCTCCTCTTCCAACTCAGCTGCTTTGAGTTCTTCCTGTTTCAAGTGTTCATCCATCATCTTCTTAAGCTTCTTCAGCTCCTCTTGTAACTGCATGCTTATCTGTAAATCTCTTTTCTGTTGTAGCCTTTGCCACTTTACTCTCTTCCTCAGCAGTAAACCATGTCTCTGGTCTTTCACATTTTCCTGCAACAATTTCATCAATAGTTCAAGATGAACTGCTATCTCAGCTTTCTCTTTCTCATACTCTTTCTAAGTCAACTGCTGTCTTCTGCCATTCGCCTTGGCATATTTCTCCTCCTTTCTTCTGTGGCCTCTTTCTGAACCTCTGCTTTCTCCTTTATGACTTTTAGTAGTCATTTCCTTCACATTTCTTCCTGAGCAGCCAAAGCCTGACCTACAGTGAACTCTGTCTCTGACTAAAACTGCCTCCATAGAGACTTGCGTTGAACTGGCGTTGTTAAAACATCCGAAGGTGAACCCCTTCCCAAGTGTTTGAAACAAGTGGATTCACTGAAGATGAGGAGCTTCTCTCCAGGAGAGAACCAGTTGTACCAATACCATCTGTTAATGCAGAGGACAGAGTGGCCTCGATGTTATCCGGTTTTCATCCAAGCGTAATGCAGCCATAACAGCAAGCAGCTTCAAAGACGCAGAACGAGCATCCTTTATAATAGCTTGAATATCTACTTCCCATTCTAGAGTCTTGGCATCGATTCATTATCGTGACTGAAGACAATCGGAAACTTGTCCTTCATGCTAATAAGCACTTTCCCAACTTCTTCCCTGGCCACCTTCTCCGCAACACTTTTTCCATAATCTTTAAGGCTTCCATAATCCGCCCGAAAGCTATGTAGCAATCCGCTAGTTTAATATACAGCACGTGGGTTGACTTCAAAATACACACAATCTTGGTTTTTGATACCCTCCCATTGTTGGGAATTTCCTTCCAAACACGTCTTTCCAACTTGGATTGCAATCATATCATATACCAACCTGTCAGCAACCTGTCAGCTTGGTGTCAATCCACCGCTACTTTGGAAACCAATTTACACAGCACATTAGTGATTCAACTTACGATTTGAATTGATTTTAATTTAGACGACAGTTAGAACATAAAGCGTTAACCTCCAACACACACTACCGAGGTTGAAAATCAATTACCATAAGAAATTTACAATCATGTTCTGCGCAAACAGGTAGAGACCATAGAAAAAACACACAATCATATGATTATTGGATACAAACAGCTGCGCCATGTGAATCTGCCAAATTTTCCAAACTTTTACAGCGATTTTAAACTATATCCATTAACACTATAACGTAGAGCATTTTAATACACATCGCCATCAAACCATAAGATACATGCATAATATCAGAAGATCCATTACACTAAAACGCTGGAGAGGTTTTAAAATTATACTTTGGCACACTCCTCCCTGTCTGCTAAGAGCTTAGCTGCCTTCTTATTTATAATTATAATGGATATATACATAAGGAATAGATCAGGCCTTATCTCCTAGAAAAGCATGATTTTTCCCTTTTTACACAATGATTTAAAGCTGGAAGATTTATTGCCAATTTTATCCTAATTTTAACTGGAAAAACATAGAAATTATATCCCCATTCTTTTTTCTAACTATTCTCTCATATTCTTTTTCTAAATAAAAGAATATTTACAACAAAATATCTAAAATTATCACACCCCCTCTTTATTCTATATTTACAAATGAGGATGGTCTTGATGCTCCCGCATCATATTTTCAAATATGAAAAGTTATTTTGCAATTAAATCGATCATGGATTATGATAGTTTTTGTAAAATATAAAACCGAAAACTCTTTTATCCATGATTATGCAATTTTAAGTGATGAAGAAAGGCCACTAAAATTACAAATGACACCATGTGCCAAATGATACTCTTCTTTGAAATTTATCCACGGTAAAAGTCAAGTTTCAAAACCAATAACAATCCACACATAATGCAGGGTGAACGAGATGCTTGGTTGCTAGAGTTGAAGTTGTTATGGAGCATAGTGTAATGTCGTTAAACATAACCGGCTTACCCTTCAAAACTTTCCAATTATGGAGCTTTCTACACAAAGAAACAGAAAGACATACTTTTGCTCTTGGTCCCTCCACAACAATAGATTGTCTAAGTACAAAGTCGACTCCTTAGGTAAGTAAAAATCAACTAGAATGTACCATCTTCTATATGCTTACCAACAAAGATCCACCAACGATGATCAAAAGGGATTCATTCCTTGCCTAGTTTTTAATATTTACATTGACTATGGAATTCTCGCTCTTCAATGCATTAACCTATACAATATTTTTGGTTTATACTAGATAAGACATCCTATCATAATGTATTTATAATCATCATTTGAGAAAAATATTATCAAAATGATGCTTGGGTTTATAAAAAAATTGCACATA
The DNA here is from genome assembly GCA_000404065.3 of Pinus taeda. Classification (NCBI taxonomy): domain Eukaryota; kingdom Viridiplantae; phylum Streptophyta; class Pinopsida; order Pinales; family Pinaceae; genus Pinus; species Pinus taeda. The sequence goes on along the minus strand of APFE030634917.1, from coordinate 280,218 downwards.
CTTTGGGTTTATAAAAACGTTGCACATCCTTAAAATAAGGAAAAACTAAAATTATTAAATAGTAAAAACTATTCTATAACATTAATTTTTTTTTTTTCCTGTTTCAATAAAGCTTTAACAAATTTCAAACAATGAAGTCCTACAAATTTAATCAAGTTTCAAAAATTTCAATTTCATTGCATACGTTTTTAATATTTTAATTTCATTACATTAAAAATTTAAAATATATTTAACATTTAAAAATTGTAATGTTTAATTTATTTGTTTAATCATTATGGAATTAACATTTATTAATTGAATTATGTTTGGATTGTTTTACCTTGGAGTTTTTAGTAGATTTTGGTGAAAATTTTCTTTAACTTTAGTGTTACGACAAATATCTAATAATATTTGATTTTCCGATGGAAAATGCCAAGGCAGGGAGGGAGATATAATCCATCCTACAGTTGGATCATCTCAGAGGGATAAGTTGCTGGCAAGCAAAAGATATCACATGTAAATTCCTCTAGAGCAACTCAGATGTGTGGACAACTGAAACCGTAGCAACCAATAAAACAAGCCAAAAATTGAGGACCAAGAAGTTGTCTATTGGAGGTAGCTACATATCCAAAATATGAAGTGGAAGCCAAAGGGACAAATATTGAAGCTAGAGATTGGTGCTCGTGGCTTTTTTATGATCAGTTTTACTAATCTAGAAGATCGAGACAAAGTATTCGAAAATGACCCATACTACTTCAACTTTGTTGGATTGTACCGCCAATGGTGGATACAGAGATTCAACATAGATAGAGAAGATTTCACAGCAATTGTAATAACCCCCGTTAAAAATCCATGTAATAAATTTAATAAAGGAAAAAATAAGACCAAGGTCATGGGACACATATTCCAAGCTTAATGTTGGGCAAAAACATAGTGATGGGGATCATTGGTGATTAACTAATGGCTATGGAAATTGGCAAAGGCCTTGGAAAGGAAAAGAGACATTTATCGACATTTTATTTATGAAATAAAGGAAAATAGGAGAAAAGGAAGATGAAAGGTCATAGATTTGCATGTGAGGAAAATTGAAGGAAAAATAGAAGAAAATGAAGAAAATAGAGTCCTAAAAGATAAAAGGTTTCTAAGGATTAGTTCAAGGCTTTTTGTTAGTTTTAGCTTAGAGCTCTCTTCTATTCTCTCTCTCACTCTCACTCTTGCACACTTAGAGAATTCTTGAAGCACATTGGATTTGGAGAAAGAAGGCAAAGAAAAGCAGGAAAGCGCAAGGGGACAGTGGGATCAACAACTACAATTGGATTGCTTTGCAGGTACCGAGTTGCATGTAGGATTTACTTGCTAGTTTTGGTATGCATGATGTATGCATGTGGTTATTTGGTTATGATCTGTCATTGGCATGGAGATTGCCTCGATTGATAGTGATTTTTCCTAGCCTTTCCATTTCCTGGATAGCCATGGTGTTGTGGGCTTTCCCATTTGTTTTCTGATTGGTGCTCATGTTCCTTATGTTTGTGGGTTGATTTATTAGTTCTTGGATCATTGGCTGGACAAATGCTATGGAAGCCCTGGAACAACTTCGGTTGAGTTACTAGTCCTAGAAGCCATGGTTGGACAAATGCTATGGATCCCTTGGTGGTTTGAGTTACTAGTCGTGAAGCCTTGGTTGGACAAACGCTTTGGAGTCCTACGATAGTTGTGGGTTGAGTTACTAGTCGTGAATCCTTGGTTGGACAAACGCTTTGGAGTCCTACGATAGTTGTGGGTTGAGTTACTAGTCTTGAAGATGGGTTGGAACAAATGCTCTAGAGCCCTGGACAACTTGGGTAAGACCGATCTATTGATGTTAGTTATGTCTGACCGTGAGGTGGAATCACTGGTTGAGGGTTGAGGTGGTTTCACCTCTGGAAGCCTTGGTTTAGTTTTGCTTGGTTTATTCCATGAGATCCCACATTCATGTTTGGAATATGGCGTGTGGGTGATTGACTGAAGGACATATTTGGTTCAGCCCAATCTATGGTCGAGAGGTACGTGGAAGTCCCTAACTTGGTTGGATTTTGCATATGTTAATAAAGTTATTTCCTCTTGTATTCTATGAGTAAATTTACTTTTTATGATATAGTTTTGATGGTTGTTCTATCATTGTTATTATTTTGGTTATATGTTGGTTATAAGCATGGTTTCATGACAAATTCTAGTTATGGCTCTTATCATGTTTTTATTGATAAATGATTGGCTATTGAATGCATGATCTAATAAATGTTATGGCAGTTATTACGAGAGGGCATTAGACCTTCTCGATGATTTTCATATAAGTATCAGATCCCTATGTTCAGATATGCATTTATGACCTGTAGAGTACTATGTACACAAAGTGTTTGTATAAACGAGTAATTTGGACCTCCAACTTCACAGGGTCATAAATTTGGCATACGATCTCCATTTGAATATCATAATACCTCGTTTCGAATATCTCCATGAGGAGGCTAAACATAATTAATAAATTAGTTTAACACTTTTTCGATCTCTCCGTTTTCCCTGAAAATGTTGTTTGGGCCCTCAAAACAACCTCGAAACTTTAGAACTTGAAAAAATGCCACAAATAGAAAGTTGTGTTAAATTTAAGGAAACGAAACTAAAAAGAATAGTGTTGGGTCAAGTTAGGATGATAATAGTGTGATCATGTGTCACTAGGTGTTTGAAGTCAGTTCTAGACATGTGGACCCCATTTTCCATAAGTGCATCTTGGAAATCAGATCTTGCATAGTAACTCTTATCTCATTTTAGCCTGGCGAGCTTGTGAATTTGGGTAAATGTGGGAGGAGGTGTTATAACAACACTAGTATGGATTTGCATGTACTCGCTACAAAGAGAGTTATGGGAGGAGGAGACTCTAAGAAGAATCAGGAATTCCCTTAGGAAATATGTTAAAGTTTCAGAGACCACAAGACAAGGAGGATATACATTTTATGCCTGTATATGTGCATATATGAATATCGTCGAACCACTCCCAATATCCATAAACATTTATTATCAAGATGAATTATGGAAGCAAATAACTAATTATGAACATATCACCTTTAGATGCTCGAAGTACCATGAATATGGGTACATGTATCGTGGTTTCACACTAGTAAAGCAGATCGAAACCCCAAAAGATACACTGATGCAAACTGGAGAAGGTTTTAAAACAGTAAATCAAGGTCATAGGAGTCAAAAGTAGCAGCATTCGTGGTGGAATAAGGTGGATCACAAGGAAGGGATAATGAATCAATTTGATCTGCTAACAAATCTAAATTTTAAAGACAACATAGATCCAACCCAATATAAGGATGTAGAGATGGGGGAGAAGGCAAGACCTTCAATATCCCTTGACAGTGACATGCATGTAGTTGTGGCGACTCCGAACAAAAAAAAAAACAACAGATCTAGCCCAATTGAATGATATGGAAATGGTGGACTAGAAGGCGAGACTTTGAATAACCCCTAATAGAGAAATGAATGCAACTGATTTAGATGACCCTAGCTAAGTAGTTTCCCTAATCTCATTTTCATCAAAAAGCCCAACATTATTGGAACAACTCACCTCTAATCTAGCTACCCCTTCGTGATATGCATCAATCAATATTCATGTAGTGTTGGTGGACACAAAGACAACGATGAAGGTAGACAAAGAGATGGAAACAAACATGGAGGTGCTAAATTTTCCAGAACTAGTTGCAACTTGACAAGGTAAATACCCGTGTACCCTCCCTAAAAAATAAGTTTGTATGATTGGAAGAGCCTACCTTAAATATAAGCATATAATAGCTAAAATGGGCTTAGGGTTGGGAATCCTTAGAGTGCATCCCTTACAGACATCATGTTGATAAAGGATGTATTTTGGAATTCCAACGATGATTTACTGCATTATTTTCAAAGCTCCATGGTGTAGGTGTCCTATGCACCTATGCTAAAGCTCTCCAACATCTCAACCTTGAACATGGTTTACCTTGCTACTCAATGCAACACATTCATCCACCTCTAGCTTATAGATATTTTTAACCTGAACACTAATTTGTTCAACTTATCCAGAAGCAACATGCTTCATATAGGCCTTCCCTCTACTGAACACAACATCATATCCTCTGTCTTCGAGTACAACTACAAAAACTATATTTTTCTTCAAACCAAGCACATAAATAACATTTTGTAGGTGAATATGGGAACCTGACTCCCTCTTAAAGGTGACATTTCCAACCCATTTGGTATTATACCTTCTGTCATCTCCAGGCTCTATGTGTAATTGTAGGTCCTTCTCCTCTAAGCTACTGAAGAACTCCTTGTTTCATGCCATATGAAATGAAGCACGAAAATCTAAGTACCATACACTACATTGTACAGTACTTTCCATGCAAGCAATGAGAGTTAAATTCAAATTTAATTGTGATGTGAGATCATCTCCTCTTACTCTTGTTGTAGGCTTCTTATTGGATTTCTTGTGTGGACACTTGGTTGCATAGTTTCCATACTCATGGTAGTGAAAGCATTTAATTTTACTGAGGTCTTTCTTCTTGCCACGGTTCTAGCTAGATTTTCCTTGCCTTTGGATTTCTTTCCTTTTCCTGCTGAAGCAAGGTTTTCTTCCTCATCAATTCTAGATGTGACACCATCTCTAGTGTTTCTTATGAGCTCCTCTTGCACCAAGTCATACCAAAGTATCTTCCAATATGGGAGCTTGTCTCTTCCGTTAAATGAATCTTGATAGCTGTGCCAGGACTTTGGTAGACTAAAGAGTGCTAATCTTACAAGTTAATTGATGGCACAATCTCTCCTACTCCTCCAAGTTCATCTCTCACATGAGTGAATTTGGATAGGTGTTGAAAATTCTTCCACTAAGACAACTTTTGTGCATATGATGTTGTTGGTTTTGGAATATAAGTTTGTGTGTATTCCAATACTCCATTGTCATCTAGCACAACTTCCAGCCTATCATTCCAGTCACAAAAATTTGAAGTTCCCTCCAATGCATACTAAAGCCTAAATCCATTGAAAGACATTGTTCTTACACTGAAGAAATACCCGCACCACAAAAATTCTATTCAAAATTTCTTTGAGAGATGATTAGGAACCTGGTTTCTATGTAGTTTTCAATATCTCTGATAACATGTAGAAATAACTTGAAATTTGCAATTGCTAATGAATTCAGACTTAAAACAATAGGCACAAATTTCTTCTACTCGATCTGCGGAAGGGAAAACATACAATAGGAACACATGCAATCATTCAATCACAATGAACACAGTTTTTAATGGGGAACCCAACTGGGGAAAACTCCTCCTCTGTTTGTATTAAATAAAATCAGAACAATGATCTATTACAGTGAAAACTTCAATCCTTGAAGCTCAACCTGCACTGCAATATTGATCTCCTCCTCCTGAGTTTTCTCTTCCTGATACTTAGGAAAAATAGGCCTCCTTCTTCCTCCTATTTCTTTGCATGATTCTTTCTCCTAAAAAATAGGGAATCTCCTATTTCCTTGCGCAAATCCCAAGATAATTAGGTCACCTTCTCAATGCAAACTCTGCACACTCACTAGCATACAATAATGATTACAATTTTGCCTTTTTCCTCCACTCCACTTGGAAATTTGAATTGCATGCATGACTAGGGCTATTTTCAGTAAATTGACTAGTTAACTGAGAGATCTGTGAGTTAACAACAGTTACAGCTACTCAACTGAACTCATACTGGCTCTATTCTAGACTAGAGCTCAGATAACTAAGTTTCACTAAATATAACTCCACTAGATAGCTAGATCTTAGCAATAAACTCATGCACAGCTCTATTTCTTTCCCACAGACTCGAATTGACTGACTTAACTAAGTGATTTGTCCATGTCACTCCTGCTAACTGCAACTCAAGTCATCCTGCTGAAATGGAAATTCGAATTTCTCCATTTGACTAAGGCACAAGTCAAATGAAGCCTTTTATTGCTACAATTTAACATATGGAAGCATTATGTTGTGTATGAGTCTCAATCCCGTAGTTTTTTATTAATTTGGGAAAAAAAATATACATGATACCAGAGGTAGTCCCACCTACTTCTATTTCTTTGATCTCTGCTAAGCAGTGCAGTAAGATCATCTCTGAGACTGGGATTTTTTTTCTTCATGATTCACTCTCAAACAAGGAGAAGATTGTGGCCACATACATGGCCTCCACACAACAGAGGAAAGTGAATAAGGTCATGGAAGAGTACAAAGACATCTTCTCCTCAACCATGGGGGTACTTTTGCACTGTTAGGTCAAGCATTCCATTGATCTAACCCCCAGTGTACCTCTATGCAATGGGCCAATTGATTTAGATCTGAGGAGGCACAACTGACCCCAAACTTGATCTAGTTGAAAGCCCCTTGAATAGGACTTGATTCTTAATAGTTATATTCTAAGTTGATTGCATTAATAGGATTGAATCCAATTAAACTTGTGAATGTGCTGATAGTATCCAAATTCCTTACTAATGCATTTAATAATCATAATAACATGCATGAAAAAACATGAGACAAGAGATACTTCACATAAGAGAAGAGATCACCGAGTTGGTAACAAAGTTCACCCATTGTGGGCTACGTCTTCAGGCCTTGCTCAACTACATAGCCGCTTCATTATCTCTCCTTCAAAGAGATGCTCTTCTTTTTCAATACAAATTTTTGAACTCTAACTTTGAAGTGGCAATGTCTCTCATTCAAAGAGATGTTCTCCTTTGAAAATACAAAAGGACTAAACTCTCACTTCAACTGACAATGTCTCTCCTTCAAAGAGACATTCTTATTTGACAATACAAAATGACTGAACTCTCACTTTAAGTGGCAATGTGTCTCCTTCAAAGAGACGTTCTTCTTTGTCAATACAAAAGGAATGAAATCTCACTTCAAGTGGCAATGTCTCTCCTTCAAAGAAATTTTCTCCTTTGACAATATAAAAGGAATGAACTCTCACATCAAGTGGAAAACTGGCCCTTTCAATGCTGCATCATCTAGGTTGTGTGCATAGGCTCAAATAAAGAGTTCTCTGTAGTGATTCATATCTTGTTGCAGCATATAAAGACCATACAAAATCTACAGTAGATATTCTCTCTCTTACAAATCTTGAAGGGAAAATCAATAATAAATGAGACTTACATTTTATTTTGTGCCAAATATCTCAATCATGTGCTCAAAACTCGCCAAACACAACACCAACAAGTCTATGCCGTCATTCTGCAACTTTTGACTTTAAACACGACCAACTTATGAAAAGTAAATCTTTGTCTCAAAATTCATGCCAAGAATTAATGACACATATGGGCTTTAAACATGATCCCTCAGTTCCGTTGTTCAGATCCATTTTTTGTCTACACTAATGGACTTGTCTTGAAAAATCATGAAGAATGACTAAAAACGCCATAGGTTTTTGTCACTGACATTTATGGACCTCTCTTGGCTCCATGAACTCGTATATTGTGCCATGCAGAAATACTTTATGTGTTAATTGCAAGTCATCTTGAAAATTGTGCTGATATACCGGCTCGCCAGATCCTTCATTGGGATTCATGCCTAGACAAAACGTGCAAGTCCCTCTCATCGTCTCAACTCTCCCTTGGCGCTTGAATAAATAGAGTTTATATAAAAATCAGTGGACAAACATAACAAGAAGTTTTGTTGATGGACTTAGTTACTAGACGAATAATAATTCATTTGTTGGGGAGAGGTCCTAGGGTCAAACTCGCGAGCCTCTTCTTTTAGTGTTTAATTTTGCATGTAGATAATTTGTTATAACTATATGCATATAAACAAAACCATACATTGAATAAGTCCAATTAGAGGTTGTTGCGTTATTTAATACCAATTGGTTGGTGGTGCCATTGATTGGTTCATGTGGTGGCTATTCATTAGGAAACACCACAACACTGTTAGGTCCCTATAATACTAGTGATTACCCCATTACTATTGTAGTTATATCCCTTATTAATATTTTTGTGCCCCTATTATCCCCATATTGTTATTACTGTGCCCCATAGAATCCATTTATTGTTATTTTTGTGCCTTTATATTATTATTGTTAGGTCGGGTGGGTTATATTGTGACTCCTTAGACTCCTATATATAGAAAGGAGGTTTCGTCATTTGAATCATAAGATAATCATTCATTTGTGTAATGTAAAGAAGGTTGCCCCCTCGAAGAGGCTGAATTCTAAGGCGTTGATCTATATTTTCTATCTTTTTGTGAGCTGGTTTCATAACATTTGGTATCAGAGCTTTGGATTCTAGGGTTTTGCTGCTCCAAATAGGTCATCATGGAATTTTAGCTATAACTTTTTTTCTGTGATGTTTCAGAAGCGAAAAAAATACCCATTTGCGATGAAATTGCACTAAACCTTGGGTCTGAATTTTAGAGCTTTTCGCTCTATATTTGCAGAGATATGATCTGAGAAGTTGGTCTTTTTGCAGACTCCTGAATTACATTCCAAACAGGTGATCTGGGGAAAAATGTCATAACTTTCTCTCTACGCATCAGATTGAAGTTTCATAAGAAGGTAAAGAAAGAGGACAGACTGCAGTTTCTTGTATATATTTTTTAGAGCCAAAGGTCGAAACAGGGACACGTGGCATGTCGTACAAGTTTGATCTACTGAACTAGTCTATAATCAAGTCACTGTGGGATATTTGACATAACTCTTTGTTGGAGAATCCAAATTGGATCCGACTGGTGGCATTGGAAAGAGGACACAGAGGGTTGCTGCAGGTGGCAATTTCAGAACTGGATGATCCGAAATTACAGAGATACATCAGAGGCAATATCGAGCTCCTACAAAGTGAAAAAAGGTGTGTAGATTTTTTTAAAATTTTGCTTAAGCTTGGTTTGAAAAATTATTTTGAAAGAATTCAAAGGGCATAGTAGAGTATTATTATCGGTAACCGGTTCCCCAAGGAAAGAAAATGCAAACACCTTGTAAGCAACCTGAAATCTCTGGCATGACTCATGAAGAAGAGGAAGAAATGCTACATGATATATCAAAATTACAAGACCAAGTGCAACAAATGTCACTCTCACAAAAGCTAACAGAAGCTAAGATAAATGGCGTGGAATCTAAGATAAAGGGCGTGGAAGCTAAGATGGACGATTTGAAGATAGATTTGAAGACAAATTTGAAGAAAGACATGGCAGATTTGAAGAGAGACATGGCAGATTTGAAGACAGATTTGATAAATTTTCTACAAGAAATACTTACAAATGGTGAAAGGGTAGTAAAGGAAACTCATGATGCGAACAAAAGAAATGTGAATCATGATTTCATAGAATCTAATGTTGGATCGAAGATCCACCATATTCCAAAAATTGATATGAGGAAGTTTGATGGCAAGGATCCCGCAACATGGATATTACAGATGGAGCAATTTTTCGATCTCAATAATGTGTAAAACACACAAAAGGTACGTATTGCAACTTTATATTTGGAACCAAATCAGTTTGTATGGAATCAACGGCTTTTCTCTCGTAAACAAATTATCACTTGGGAAATTTTTACGGAAGAATTGACAGCACATTATGAGGATACGAAAAGAAACACTTTTTTTAGCCAATTGATAAGTCTCAAACAAAAGGGTTCAATAATGGAGCACATTGAAGAGTTCCAAAAATTGAACATAAGGGTAAAAAAATATTCCCGAGGAGCATAGGATTGATGTGTTCATAGGGACTTTAAAGGATAAATCCAACATGATGTTCCCCTTTGGGAACCTAATTCATTAGAGAAGGCATTCAGGTTAGCAAGAAAAATGGAAAGAAAAATTATGGCAACCAGGAAGCATACCACTCACAACTATAAAGACAGAAGTGTTGTTGTTGCTAGTCTTCCAAAACCTATAAGGTTGACACCACAACAATTGGAAGAAAAAAGAGCAAAAGGGCTTTGTTACAGTTGTGATAGCAAATACACTAAAGGTATAAGTGTGCTGAGAAGAAATTATTCTACATAGATTGTGAAGAGGAAGAAGAAAAGGAGCGAGAAAGGTCAAAAGAAGAGGATATACTCTAGGAACAAAGCCTAGATGAAGAACAAATGAATCCGACCATATCTTGTAATGCATTGGCAGGAATTACCACTCCTCAAACCATCAATATAGAAGGACAAATCAAGAAGAAAAAGGTAATAGTGTTGATTGATTCAGGAAGTACCCGCAATTTTATTCATTGTAAGGTAGCAAAAGAATTGAATTGCTTCCTATATCCAGCACCAGAGTGTCAAGTGATGATTGCAAATGGAGGAACAATAAATTTCTCTGAAAAGTGCCATAATATCAAGCTATCCATGGGATAATATGTATTGA
>APFE030634917.1:250253-266358 GCA_000404065.3 Pinus taeda | reverse complement strand
CCACATCCATAAAGCATCTGTGAGGATTTCTCGGGTTGACAAGGTATTATCGCAAGTTTGTTAAGAATTATGGGAGAATAGCAGCACCTATAATAACATTATTGAAAAAAGATGCATTTTCATGGACTCCAGAAGCAACAAAGTTCTTCGAACATCTTAAAGAGGCAATGTGCCAAGCACCAGTCTTAGCTACACTAGACTTCAAAAAAACCTTTATTATGGAATGTGATGCTTCAGGAAATAGAATTGGTGTTGTTTTAATGCAAGATGAAAGACCCATTGCTTTTGAAAGTCGTCCAATCAAAGGAAAGTTTTTACACAAAGCTATTTATGAGAAGGAAATGTTGGCAATATTCCATGCACTTAAGAAATGGTGACCCTACCTAATGGGAAGACACTTCAAGGTAAAACAGATCATGATAGCCTTAAATACTTTTTAGAACAAAGATTATCTTTTGAAGAGCAACAAAAGTGGGTCACAAATATGTTGGGTTATGACTTTGAAATCATCTACAAAAAAGGGAAGCAAAATGTGGTGACAGATGCCCTCTCAAGAAAGGATGAGGATGTGGAAGCATTGTTGTGTGCCATTTCTATTATCCAACCAAATTGGATAAACAAAGCAAGAGAGGACTGGAAGAATGATGAAGAAGTGTGGGCACTTATTCAAAAGATACAAGAAGATTCCAGTACATATAATACATTTAGTTGGCAAAATGATTCGTTATGGTACAAAGATTGCTTATACCTTTGTAAGAATTCCCAACTCAAACAAAATATTCTTATGGAATTGCACACTTCTCCCTTAGGAGGGAACTCAAGATTTTTAAAAACTTACCACAGGATTAAGAAGGAATTCTTTTGGGATGGCCTTAAAACGGATATTCAAAAGTTTGTGGCAGAATGTTTGGTTTGCCAACAAAATAAAGTTGAAACAATTAAGACACAGGTCTATTACAACCTTTATCCATTCCAAGCCAACGTTGGGAGGAGGTTTCAATGGATTTTATCACAGGTTTACCCAAGTCTGAGGGAAAGAGTGTCATCATGGTGGTAGTTGACAGACTTACCAAGTATGCACACTTTTGTGCATTATCACATCCATTTAAAGCCAGTACAGTTTCTAGTGCATTTATGGAAACAATTCAAAAGCTACATGGAAACCCAAAGATTATTGTAAGTGACAGAGATCCCATTTTCACTGGAAATTTTTGGACAGAATTATTTTCTTGTCTTGGTACTCAGTTAGCTCATAGCTCATCTTATCATCCTCAATCTGATGGGCAAACTGAGATAGTAAACAAATGTTTGGAGGATATCTTCGTTGCTTTGTATCTGATAAATAGACACAATTGGTCAAATGGTTGCCTCTGGCTGAATGGTGGTATAACACTTCCTTCCATACAACAACAAAAATGACCCCATTTATGGCACTTTATGGGTACCAGCCACCATCCATCACATCATATTTAAGAGAAAATTCTAAGGTTCAAGCAGTGGAACATCACATCGAACATCAACAACAAGTCCTCCAACTCTTAAGGATAACCTTGTGTTGGCACAAAATAGAATGAAACAACAGGCAGATCAACATCGCAGCGAAAGAAGTTTTGATGTAGGTGATTGGGTATTCCTACGGCTACAACCATATAAGCAAATGTCCCTCAAGCAAGCTAAGAAGGATAATAAATTATCACCAAAGTATTATGGTTCGTACAAGGTGTTGCAAAATATTGGTACTATGGCATACAAATTGGAGCTTGCTGCAACTTCTCGAGTGCACCCAGTTTCCCATGTTTCATGTTTAAAGAAGGTTATAGCCGACAAGCTCCCAATTCAAACAATATTGCCAGAACTTGATGAGGAAGGAAAAATTATATTGGAACTGGAAGCAATCATAGAAACAAGAACTTGACAGCTACGAAATCGATCAATTTCGGAGTATCTCATCAACTGGAAGAACTTATCTGCTGAAGATTCCACATGGGAGGATGAGAATTTTATACAGAAGCATCCAAAACTACTCAAGCATTGAGGACAACACTTTTTTGAATGAGAGGGGCATGTTAGGTCCCTATAATACTAGTGATTACCCCATTACTATTGTAGTTATATCGCTTATTAATATTGTTGTGCCCCTATTGTCCCCATGCTGTTATTACTGTGCCCCATGGAATCCCTCTATTGTTTTTTTGTGCCTTTATATTATTATTGTTAGGTCGGTTGGGTTATATTGTGACTCCTTAGACTCCTATATATAGAAAGGAGGTTTTCTCATTTGAATCATAAGAGAATCATTCATTTGTGTAATGTAAAGGAGGTTTCCCCCTCGAAGAGGCTAAATTCTAAGGCGTTGATCTATCTTTTCTATCTTTTTGTGAGCTGGTTTCTTAACAAACACCTTGTTGATTAGACACTGCCATATCACATACCCACTGTCACGTCTCTCCCAAATCAAGGTTGTTGCCACATCAACTCTCACAGCCTGCCACATCAACACATGACACATCATCGTACAAACTTCGACATTAACATCAATATAGTGCCATGCATTGCCACTTCAACTTGCCACAATAGCTAAGGATGCCACGTGTTAGTGGAACTCACCACATCAATTCCAAGTCACATTCCATGTCAACATAGAACATCAGCCACATCATCATACAACTTCTGCGACAACAGCATCTATCCTACCTAGTCAACCACCAACTCAATGCCACATTAATGTCCTATAGTGCCATGTGGAAATCTTTTGGTGTTGCCATGTGGCAGTTCTATTGACTTCTCTTTTATTGTTTGGTACAAATTTCAGAACCTCATAAATTTTGCATACGAGCTCTGTTTAATGTGATGCAAATTGTGTTGGAATTGTCTCGTCAAGATATTTGAAATGGTGTTGTTTTCATAACTTTTTTAGCACTTTGATTTTTGAGGTCTCCTGGAGCCTCCTAGATCACTAATCTACCACTGCTCTCTTCTAGAAAATTAGGAAATCAAGCAATAGATATAAGAGCTACTATAGAAAGGATACATCCAACCAAGTTCCTCACCCTGTGGGAGCCCACTTGTATTCAAGCAGAAGAAGGATGGGACATGAAGACTTTGCATTGATTATCAGGCTTTGAGAAAAATCACAACTAGGAATAAGTACCCAATTCCCTGGATTTATGACCTTCTTGGCTAGCTCAAGGGGGGAAAGTACTTCAATAAGATTGATTTCAATTCTAGCTATCACCAAGTTCCAGTAGACCTAACTGATGTGTGGGAGGCTACTTTCAAGTCTAAGGAGGTTATTTTTGAATGGTTGGTCATGCCCTTTGGTTTGACGAATGCACCAAAAAATTTCATGAGGTTATTAGACGACATATTGTAGCCTTTCACCAACTCTTTCGTGGTTGTATATCTCGATGATATCCTCATCTTCAACTTGAGTTGGGTAAAACACTTGTAATATATTCGACATATCCTTCATACTCTGTGACAACACAATCTATGTGCCAACTTGGAAAATTTCTCCTTTAGCATGGACAATGTCTGATATCTAGGTTACATTGTTGATGAGAAATGTGAACATGTGGATCTAGTTAAGATCCAAGTCATTCACGATTGGACTCCCTGAAAACTCTAACAAAGATTCATAGCTTCTTGGACCTTACTCATTTCTACTGAAGATCCGTGTTGGGGTTCTTTTATATTGCTTGGCCCTTAAGTCAAGTTTCTAAGGGTGGAGAAAAAGAAAAGTTTATTATGGTCCAGTCACAATAGAAGGCATTAAATAACATGAAGTGCCACCTTTTATCTGCACCAATCCTTACTCTGCCAGACCTACAATATCCTTTTAATATTGAGATAGATGCCTCTGACTATGTTATTGGTGGGGTCCTCATTCAACAAGGACGTCTAATGGACTATCATAGTGAGACACTCTCTAATACTGTCTAGAGAGAGCCCACCTATGATACAGAGATGTATTCCATTGTGTAGGCTTCCTACCAATGGAAACATTACATTCTAGGGCAGGAAATGATCATTGGCCCCTTCAATTTATGCAAACACAAGGGAAGTTACAAAATGAACACCATCAGAAATGGCCCACATATCTACAAAAATTCCATTTGAGCATTAAATACAAGAAGGGTAGCACCAATCACATCGCAGATTGCCTCAGTGGGCCCCCAGTTGTGGCACTAACCATTATTCTCAACTTTTGTGGGAACGATACCTCTAGATGGCCATAACTATACAATAATGATATAGAATTTGTTGTCGCATACTAGATGTTGATGACACACAAGTAAGTTCTAGACTTCCACCTCTAAGATGCATTGTTGTGCTACTCAGGACATGATTCTGTTCCTTTAATTAAGCTTGCCAAGCTAATCTAGGAGGCACATTACAATCATGTAGCAGGACAAATTTGGTGTGGAGAAGACAATGGTATTACTACAAAAGTATTTTTACTGGCAGAAACTTTGTTGGATGTTTGTAAGCAAATCAGGTCTTGCACCACCTATGCCATTGTCAAAGCAACCATTAAGAAGAAAGCCCTGTACACCCTTTGCATACTCCTGACTGGCCTTGGCAATCCATCTCGATGGACTATATGTCTGGCCTTCCTTCTACCAAGAATGGTAGTGATTGTGTGTTCGTAGTTGTTGATAGGTTTTCTAAGATGACCATCTTGACTTCCTGCAAAACGAGTATCGCAATAAAAGCCACTACCAAACTCTTCTTCAAATGGGTGTGGGTATATTTGGGGTCCCCAATACCACCATCTCAAATTGGGATAGTAGGTTTCTAAGAACATTTTGTTCGAGCCTCTAGTCATTATTTGACACCAAGCTCACCAAATCAAATGCCTTCCACCCCCAAAATGATGGCTAGATGGAGGTAATCAACAAGATGATTGTGCACATTTTGCACATGTACAACTCCAAGCATACATGCACATGGGATGAGAATCTCCTCTATGTTCAACACAACTACAATAGAGATCTCCATAGCTCAAATGGCCACAACACTTGATCCAAATTGGATCCATAAAGGAACTGTCAAAGAGCTATGACTGTATCAGGTCGGGACAAATCTCTAAAAGTTCCAAAACAATGATCAAAAACACCCTGAACCAGTGGCAATGGCAGCTAGCGTGGAACGACGAGGACCTCGGTCAAAGCACACTGATCGAGGCCCATGGAGACTGCGCGGGAGGTCAAAGTAGCCCATAGGAGGCTCGGATCGGGAAAATAAGGAGGTTTTTGATGTGTGATTAGCGTAATCGCGCATCGCTGGGTGAACAAGGCCATGAAGGAAAATCTTGAGCACTCGGTCGTGTGGGGGAACTGGAGAACCATGGGCGGAAAAGCGAAAAGTGCTAACGTAAAAAGGTGGGACCCGCACTCTGGAAAACCGGGGGTATTGATTAGGGTGCCCACAAATGGTAAGAGGTTTTGGACGAGAGCGGGGTGACTCCATACATCGATCGACACGTGGCAAGCAGAGGTGAGAGAAAACCGCTGTTGATCGCGTGCTATTGGTCGAGCAAGTCAACCGTGCGAAACGTGAGTATGACGTTGGATCTGGGGGACCCAGATCGGACAGTTGAGATCGCGCCTAATGGAAAAAGCAGAATTGATGAAGGAATACGCCACGTTTGAGAAGGATTTGGAATCCGTTTGATTGCCATGGTGGAGGAAGAACACATCCACGATGTAACTAAAGAAACGAACCGACAAAGAAGGCTGGCGCCGTTTAGAGGAGGACATGTGGCCACTCCCTGAGCGTTCATGATGACGCCGAATAGGGAACTCCAAGTGCAGCTGCAGAAGGTGAATCGACAGAGGCGAGAGAGGAACCAAACAGGCATTAGAACGAATGACTAAAAGCCATGAACAGAGACAGAATATAGGGTAGTTGGAGTCAATCAGAGTGAACCCCGAGAGGAGGGCTGAACACTGAGAGACCAAAACCAGAGAAGAAGGCAGTAAAGCAAAAGCAGAAGAGATAGAGGGCCGAGCTGACCAGAGGCAGCATCGAGTACCAGAGAGCTTGAAGATTCAAGCCATCCCATCGAGGATCTGTCCGGGCTGAACACCACATTGGGCTCTTGCCATTGTAGACCAGAAGGTCACAGAGCTGGTAGGAAGAAGAAGAGTCTGTGTACTCCAGTGGCTTGGGGAATCCAAGAACCACCTTGCCAAGCAAAACTTGCTTCAGGAGAACTCACATTAAGTCCCTGTATTGTAATTCTCTACTTAAAGGCAAAATAAAACAAGGCCACCACTAAAAGCTGGACCGAAGATGTAGCCCTGGAGAATAGGGTGAACTCCTTATTAATTTCTTGTGTCTTTGTGTTTTCTTTCTGTATTTCTTTGCTTTCTTTCATTTAAATGTCTATGTATTTGGTAATCTGATCGATCCGTTGCTTAAATAACGCAGAACACACACCAGCACATGAGTCTATAATACCTTTAAACAATAAATCTTTAATTGATGTCACTCATAGGGTGAATATCAGATCAACACCTTTCAGGTGGGCATGGGATTTCAACCATTAGGTCCCATTGATGTCGCACTTCCCCTTGCAATTACATAATCAAAGTATACACATGTTCAATACAAAACTGAAAATGATACTAAGTTTTTTGAACAAATTCAAAGCATTCGCCAACAAGTCCATGATATCTTGCATGAAGCCAATAATAAATATAAACAACACCATGATCAACATCGGGTGCCACATAAGTTTCAAGTGGGATATAAGGTTTTGGTTTCATGTGAAAAGAGAATGCCTTGTAGGGGCCCATTGAAAGATTTAACCACTTCACTATGGACCTTACACCATCACAATAGTTGTAGTTGACAATGATTTTGAGGTAAGTATCCTCCCATTCCTTATCATGCACTGAGTGTTCAATGTGGACTACCTTCAACCATAGTTTCCACCATTGTTGAACACACAAGAAATTGTAGATAGAATGACATGGATAGTGCTCAACCTAGATTGCATTGAACATGCCACAACTGATCAAATCATTGACACATATATTAAGAGCACTTGCCAACAAAAGGTCTAGCTATATCAGGTTGTCAAAGTAGGCCAACTCCAACACCAAGGTATGTGGTTTGCCAAGGGAAAAGTTTAATAAAAGTTTTCCCATCTCATTTAGTCACTCAACACAATGGATACGATTGTTTCCTAAGGGGAGAGGACTGATCCAAGTGGATATTGGTGGCCACCCACCTATTCCACTTGCTCACGACAAAATTTTCCTATTTCGACAGTTTTCAGGTCCTGAACTTCCGAAGTTGTTTTGAGGCCCTAATTAACATTTTTTGGGAAAAATGTTGATGGTATTTCTATACTACCATTGAAAATAAAAAATTGTACTCCTTCGATAGAACTTTCCAATGGGCTATCATGCATTCCAAATGGATATCATATGCCAAAGTTATAACCCCGAGAAGTTGATGTTCCAATAGTTTTTCAATGTTTACGATTTTTCATTACTTCTTCATAATAAAAAGGCCTTGAAGCCTCATTCTAACACAATTCAGGTAGGGACGCATTTGCTACATCTCTTCTCAAAGATAGCCTACCACCGATAAAGCTAGTTTGTTTTCATTTCGCATGTATACAATTTAAACATTTTTTATTTATTAATTAAACTCAAGTTTCACTATATCTCTGTATTTTTGTTCTAAATCTGTATTTCACTTCGTTCCCTTCATAAATTCAGATCATTAAGCAAGGGAATAGAGAAATAAGAGGACATCAAAGACTACTCGTATAAGGTAATACTTCAAGTTTGCAATACACCTCCAACCATGCAACTAGAACCCAACAAACATTGTGCACCCATCTATAGAGTTAGCCAATTAGCTCACAATCTAAGGACATAATAACAAAGGCAAGAGTCTCATGAAGTACCCAATTATAGACTCTTGTCTTCATCTTCATCCCAACTTTCAATTGCAACAAGGCTGAAGGTGTCGAGGCGACCACTAATACAAACGATTCCAATCTTCGAGAGAAACTCTTGAGCCAATGAACAACCTTGTCAAAACAACCAACATTGTCATTTATTCTTCCATCCCACTCATGTTACGAGCACCAAGCCTTCAAGAGACCATAGATTGAACCATAACCCAAAAAGAAAGAGATTGTCGTAATGCGAATAATTGTCATAGTTAGGCTCGTTACAAAGGAAATAAAGAAATAATTCCCTAGGAATATAGTTAAATTGTCATGCACTAGCTCCTCGTCATCAGTGGCATCCAAAATAAATCCCACCTACAACGAGGGCAGGAACTTATTCCACCATAAAAGATGGAGAGGGAGAGTATTGCAAATAAGGGAAAAAGCGGAATGAACACTTTCCATGTTAATTAATAAATGAGAGCTCGCTTGGTTGTGCATGAAGGGGGTTAGTCATGCCACCCCCCTCATAAATGTTCCACTCGTTGGTGGGGCAGCAGGCTGACCCCCAACCTCTTGCCCTTTTTCGATTTTCATCCCAATCAGGGAGTTGTGTAATGTATACATTAAATCACTAGATTTTTTTTTTTTTTAATTTTGAAGATCAAATTTCCATTTCTTGCAATCTTATGGATACATCATTTTAATTACACACAATTATATATAATGAGTATAGTAACATTACAATTTGTTGTGTCAAAGGATCTTAGCTCAAGTGATTTGGTGAACAATTTTTTTTCTAGTACTCATTGGAGACATGTTGTAATTGACTCGTTTGAGTCATTTATGAAATAATTATACTTGGTGTAATAGTGGCAGAGAATCTTTTGAGATTAACGATTCTCCATAAATTCTTTGGTCTAAAAAAAAAACAAAAAACATTTTATATATATATAAATATATAATAGTTAATAAATAGTTGATTTTATAATGTAAAATTATGTTTCATAATTTTATATATATATAATATATTATTTAAAAAATAAATGTTTATATAAGAGTAGCGTTGGTTAAATAAATTGGAATATAAATGTATATTAAGTTTAATAGAACAAATACATTATTACAAATAGAACATAATTTAAGTTTTAATATTACTATTAGTGAGATAAAGAGATAATAAATCATGTCATTCCGATTCTAAAAGTAAAATTATGTACTAAAATCCAACACAATATGAAAACCTAAAAAATTATATTGATAAATATACCTCTTAAGAATAGTTTAAAATTGATTATAATATTTTCATAACAAGGAATCATACTACGACCAATTATAAACCAAAAGCATAAAAATGATCCATGTATGTTTTCATATGGCACGACCACTAAAGTTAAAATGTATGACATTTAAGGTTAACCAGTGTCATTTTTTATTAATATAAATTAATTAATCACTCATTATCACATATTTAACAAAAATAAATTTAATGGAATTAAAAAAATACTTTATTATTTATAAATATAATTATGTTATAAGGCGCTTTTTTAAGAAGAAACCTCCTAACTGTCACTTTGTACTGGTCTGTAACGTTTAATTACATATTAGACAATTGAATAAGGGTGTGTCGTTGAATGAATAGTTAGCAAATAATTAGGAAAAAAATAGTTAGTTAAAATACAATGAAACTTTGGTCACAGTAGGGGAAAAATTGCATCACCTTCATCACAAGCAACTTGGTGAACAATGGTGGTCAATTGATTCACTCACGGGGACTGCCATTGGATCTAAAGACTTTGAATTTGGATCTTTACTAGTACACTTTTGCCTATCTGTAGATGTAGGAGAAGAGTAATAGCATATAAGCCGATTCAAGTTTTAGAACCAATATCATTTATTTGCTCAGGTCCAAATCCAGATGCCCAGGGTTCCCCAATATATTTGTGTTTTCCATAACCCGCTAGAATTCCAAAGGGTTCTGTTGACGACCAAGTTCTTTGAAGGAGCCTTTTGTCTGCTTTTACTCAGTCAGTGGTTTGGAGTGAACGGTGGGTTTTCTCTGAGTGAATTCAGGCGATTTCCTCCTCGATGAATAAACCCTTTTCTAGAGAAGGTGGGGCACAATGAATGGTTTCCAAGTGCGGGTTTGTTCAAGTGGTTGTGAAATGACTTGTGCTTAAAGTCTTTATATCTGGAATAATATAACAAAGCCCAATCACCTTCTTGAAATTTCTTGTCCTTGATGTTCTTGTCATGTCAGATCTTCCTCTAAATTTGAGTTACCTCTATGTGTAGGAGGGCCTGCATTCTGAACTCATCTAACCCATTCAACTGGAGCAATCTCTTTTTATGTACACTACTAAGATCTAGTTTGGAGGACAAATTCAGTGGGATCTGTGCAGATACCAAATAGTTTGATATGTCAGCAAACCATGGAGAGAGAACTGAAATGGTGAATAAGTGTTCATCCAATAACTAATCATCAACCATTCCTTCCTCACCTATAGGCAAAGTTAACCTAGACAAAGAAATATGCAACAACATTTTCTTTGTCAGGCTTATCAACAGTGGTTAGATCAAACTATTGTAATAAAATTAACCATCTAATAATCTGAGGATTCACATCAGGTTTATTCATTAAATATTTGATTGCAGCATGGTTAGTATGTATAAATGTCTGATAACCTGTAATGTAATGCCTAAATTTGTTCAATGAATGCACAACAGGTAGGAGCTCCTTTTCGGTCATTGTGTAGCTCAGTTTGGCCTTTAACCTAGAGCTACTCCTACGACTTGGTGTGAGGCATTAGCATGTATATGAAAATGAAGGGCCCAATTTGGGCCTCGAAGAATCAGTGCAGTGGTTAACTTGTCCTTCAGGGTGTTTACGGCCTCTTGACAGCTTTTTGACCATAAAAACTCAGAGTCTTTGGCCACCAACCAAAATAAAGGAGAAGCTAACTTGCTAAAGTCTTTTATAAACCTTCGATATTATCCAGCTAACCATATGAAACTTCTGACATCTCTCTGCTTTTGCGGAGGTGGGACCCTTTGGATGATAGCTATTTTGTTTGGGTCCACCTGCATTCCTTGCTCGAATATTGAATGACCTAGCACAATCCCTGCAGTCATCAAGAACTCACATTTTTCAGGACTAAGGGATAGGTTAATTTCAATGCATTTGTTCGACACCTTAACTAAGTTGAACAGAGCCTCCTAAAAATCACATCCATAAGGTGTAAGGTCATCCATATAAATCTCTACCACATCATGGAATAACTCGGCAAAGATACTCAGGACTGCTCTCTGGAAAGTGGCAAGAGCATTGCATAGGCCAAAAGGAAGGACCCTATAGGCAAAAGTATCCCAAGGACAAGTGAAGGTGGTTTTATCCTGGTCTTCCGGGTTGATCTGGATTTGACTGTATTCGTTGAATCCATCTAGGAAAGAGAAAAACTTTTTCCTTGCCAGGCCATCTAGCACTTGGTCAATGAAAGGTAGAGGGAAATGGTTTTTCTTTGTGGCTTTGTTTAACTCTCTGTAATCAACACAAATCCTCCACTTACCATTTTTCTTTGGAACCAACACCAAAGGAGAGATCCACTCACTTTCAGAGATAGGGTAAATGAATCCTACATCTAGCAACTTTTGGAGTTCTTCTTTGACTATATCTTTGAGAGTTGTATTAGTCCTCCTTTGGGGTTGTCGTACTGGTTTTCAACCTTCTTTGATATAAATGTGGTGAATACACACCAAGGGGTGCACTCCCTTCATTTATCTGTAACTACAAGCAAAGGCATCCAGATGTTCCTTTAGCATGTTGCACAACTTTTCTTCTTGGTGAACAGAAAGAGATGGGTTGATTTTCAAAGTTCTCTTAGGGCCAAATTCTATGGTTTTAACATGGATAGGGTTGGAATCAACTAAGTATAGATCAATCTGATGGTTTTTCAGGGTTTCCTTTACTACTTCTTCTAAGTACAATGTACTGGGAGTTGGACTTTGGAATATGTGTTCAATGAAATCATCTCCATCTAGTTGTCCCCCTCCCATGGTTGTTTTTAAGGTATAGAGTTGGACAGAATAAAATTCATCTTCTTCCTCCTCTTCCAGCCATAAAGGTAAGTCATGTTCTACATATGGCTGAGCAAGAGGATATAGGACTAACTTCTTGGACATATGCTCATCCTCTATAGTCATATTTCCAGCCCTGCAGCTAATTTAGGCATCGATAGTGGCTAGCCAGGGCCTCCCAAGGATGAGAGGGTAACCAGTAAGCTTAGCCTTAGGCTGGAGAACTAGGAAATCTACAGGGTATACCCAAGAGTCAATGGAGACCATCACATCCTCCACAATCCCCTCAGGGGTCATTGTGGAGCGGTCTGGAGCATGGTGTCCTTGGTCATCACATTAATGGCAGCCCTAAGATCAATCAAAGTGTGTGGGACAATGGTGCCATTGATGTGCACATCTACTATAGGGCTTCCAAGGTCCAAATACATTGGACAGATTACTACCCCAACATTAAGTTGGACATCTATCCAATGACATCAATGGTAGGGGCATCTATTCTTCACCTTGCTATATGCTTGAAGCACTTCTCCTTGATCAACTTGTTGTAAATAGGCACATATTTTATAGCTTGGAGAAATGGAATTTTGACACATAGATTTTTCAATTCTCCTAGAAGTTCAGTTTCTTTTGGGGTAGGCTGGAGTGGATGGGTTAATGTCTCAAGAAAGGGTGGTGGGTTTACTTTAGGCATGCTTTCATCTCTTTCTTCCTCGACCTCCCTTGGTGGAGGTAGAGGTTGGTTGTCTGGGAGAAATCTCCCAGATCTCAGGTGATTTCCTGAATTTCCACAACATAATCTGGATAGGATATCTCCAATGTATACTAGTTGTGCTTGTCGATTGTTCGGGTTTGGATTTGGCTGGGCAGGCATCTAGGGCTTTTTAGGTGGAGCATAGTGTAAAAGATGTGGTTGAGCAGGTGGTGAAGGCAATAAAGCTGGAGCATTGTTGTATGGGGGCCTCCACCCTTAGGGCGGTGCATTCCACTGAGGTTGTGGCAGATCATATGGTTGAAATGACTGGTTGGTTGGCTGGGAATAATACTAAGGTACAAAGGACCAAGGAGGAGGTGTAGACTAGGAAGGATGAGGAGGGGGGCCCCAAGAGGGAATGGATGTGGCCTAGTTGGGGTTTTAATATGCATGAGATGACCCTTGCATGCCCTGTTGGTATGGGCTAGGCATATGAGGTCTCCTTTGTTTTATGTAACAGAGCTATTCAGTTACCCCTTCAGCTCCTTGATATACAACTTTTAGTCCAGGTAGATAAGAGCACTTGTCTTTGGAGTGGTTTTCTTCACAGACAGGAGATTTCCATCGAATTTAATGGAAATTCATTCCTAGGGTGCCTCCTAGTGCATCTTGGGTAGAAAATGGCGAAGGCTCTCTCTACTTCATCTTGTTCTCTCTTAATGTGCATAGTACCCATCTATAGGGAAAGGGTTTGCAGCATCTCACTCTTGAAATCCTCCAAAATGTTTTCAATTTCACCCTTAATGGATGCATTGGAAGAGGATGGACTGACCATAGGTTGACTAAACCTACCCTTTTTCCTAGTTGCCCTAAAATGGTTTCTAAAGACAGTCTTGATATCCTCATAGGGTAACTTGTAGATGCCCCCTCCTTCTAACAAGTTTAGGGTACCTAGAAGATCTTCCCTTACTCCTCTAAGCAGGACTAGCTTCAATGAATCAGGCTCAAGTGTGCACCTGGCCCTTTTGTAGCTAAGCTATAATCTTTCTTCATAATCCTCTAGGGATTCATCATGCCCTAAGATCATCCTAAAAATTTCCTCTTTAGTGTCTTTAGACCTACAATAGTCTTGATACTTGTTTTTGAAGGCTTTCTGCATCTGAGCCCAAGTGGTGATGTTATCCCTAGGTAAACCCATGAACCAGTGCGAAGTTGCATCCTTGAGAATTGATGGGAATAATTTCAACTTCTGCTCATCATTGGTGTAGTCATAGGTTCGTCATATGACAAGACATTCAAATAAGAAAGTGTCTAGATCTTCTGTGGTCAGGCCATGGAAATGAGGAAGGGTAAAGGGGCTTATATTCTTCATCTTAGTATCCCCATTGGTTTCCCTGATGGGGAAGGAACCCTCAACTCTTCCTCTGTTTCCTCTATCATTTCTATTTTTAGCCATTGGATCAGTAGGAATAGGTTCTTCTTCTTTTTCCGCTGTAGGTTCTTAAAATATTTTAGGTTTCTCATGTTGGGCGTGGGATCCCCCAAGGGTGGTTTTGGGGCTAAAAGGCCATATTTTGGTCAAATGTTGTAATCTAAGTGTAAAGACTCCACATTTTGTGGTTGCGGAGCTCATAGGTGTTCAAGAGTCATAGGGTTGTCCGCCCTTATTTTGGAAATGTAATGTTGGCTGTAAAAGATCTACCCATGGTCCACGGACCATGGAATTGTATAAATAGATTTAAGCTCTAAGTAGTTTGATAGCAAGGAATAGAAGATAAACATACGAGGATATGATGTATGAGAAATAGCTTTGATGTAGAAGTCTAAGTTTGGTCATAGTGTAGGTAGAGGCTCTGCAGCTGAGTGCATAGAGGCCTAGGGTAGAAGTCTGCAGTTGAGTGTGCAGACCCCTGTAGCTAAGTGCATAGGGCGGGTCAAGTCTGTAATCATCCAGAATTATCATTAAAGAGAAGTATTCTATAATTTTTTCATCTTTATTTCCTGTTTATGCATCTTGTTATTTTGGGTATTAATTTCACTTATAATGCTTATATGATGCGTGAATGTATGTAAATGTGTTGGTTAAGTGAATGCAAGTAAGAAAATTTATTTACGTGAAGCTAACTAAGATCGATTAATAAGATAAATAAGACACTTAGCCTAGTTTGGGAGATATCACAGTTCGTTGCCCTAGTAGCGCGAAAGTCCCTGAGCCACAGGTTAGGACTGTGCGAAAGCTAATTGTACCCTTTCGTGAAGGTACTGAAGGGTGGAACAGAGGGCTAAGCAACCTGCGTGAAGGTAGGTATAGTCGAAATAAACCAACATCACAACCATCTCTGGGTGCGGAAACTTGGTTCCAGCATCCCCCCAACACTGCTTCGGGTGAGACTTCAGTCCGTGCTCTGCAGGATAATGCTGAAAGGGCCAGTAGTGTAGGGATTTGTTTGGCTAACTAACGCTAAACCTAGGTCAGGGCCCCTCAAGCCAACAAATGGTTCCAATGTTAGGACCGGAATTCACATGAGAGATGTGTGATGTCGTATCACTGGAATCCAACTAAGAAGGAGATTGGAGGCTATTTGGATAGAAAAATCCACAAATTTTCAGCACAGGAGGATAGAAACCCATGGCTGACAAAGGAACAGTGGTTGGACTGGTACCTGTATACAAAGATGCACGAGATCTTTTTCTGCTCTTTCCCTATTGAGTTATACGAGTGGATCCCGAAGTTAGCAAATAGCCAAGGAAGGTGGAAACTTGAAGGTCCTATTGTGTAGAACCCAGAGCTAGTGCGAAGGTTGGAAACATCGGAGGATAAGATCACCCACGCTATTGATCATTGGCTTGATCGTGTCATAGGAGGATTTGTTACTCAATTTGCAACCGACACCTTAGTTAGCTATAGCGACGCGGAGCGACATTTTTCCAAAGGATCGCGAGGTAAGTACATAAAATCTTTGAATACTTGGATTAAAATGTTGTTGTGCGAAAAATGGGTTATGCAGCTACCTTGATGTTCGGGACTACATGAAGCAGAAAAATTTACAGAAACAAAGTAAATAAGGGTCTAGAGTATAGCCCCTCGATTTCACCTCCGCGAAGGGATGAAGAAGTGATAGTGAAGGTTTCTTCATGAAGTGTTATTCAGTTACTAAGACAAGGATTCCCACGAATAACACCTCTGCCCACACCACCTCCGACTTCACCGCCATCACCTCCAACGTCACCCATACCACCTCCACCTCCACCGCAGTTCAGTATGGCAAATACAGTGAAAATGCCTTTGTTCAAAGGCTTGGAAAATGAGGACCTAGACCACTTCTAGTTCATTTCTAGGGTTGTATGGGAAGCTCAAGGTGTTATAGATGATCACATAAATAAGGCAACATTGGTTAGTGCTCTGCAAGATCATGCACTAACTT
>APFE030634917.1:189806-247758 GCA_000404065.3 Pinus taeda | reverse complement strand
CAAGGACTGCAGATTGAGAACCCTGATATAACTGCGCCAGTGAAAACAAAACAAGTGAACATTGGTACGGAGGCAGAACCCAAATTCGTGAAGATTGGAGACTACTAGGATGACGCGATGGTGGATAAGGTTGTTGAATTACTCTGCAAATACCAGGAATTATTCCCTACCAGGTTTACGGATCTAAAAGGAATAATTGGAGACCTAGGAGTGATGAAGATCATGTTAAAACCTGACGTGAAGCCAGTTAAGTAGAGGCCTTACAACCTCAATCCGAAATACAAGGAGAAGGTCTGCTCAGAGCTAGACAAGATGCTAGTGGTAGGTATCATTAAGCATGTGGAAGAATTTGATTGGGTAAGCCCTATGGTGGTGCAAGAGAAAAAGCATAAGGATGAGATAAGGATATGTGTGGATCTCAGAAAATTGAATGATGCTTGTGTGCATGATCCTTTCTCGATTCTGTTCATGGATGAAGTGTTGGAGAATGTAGGTGGCTAGGAAGCATATTCATTCACTGATGGGTTATCTGGGTACCACCAAATAAAAATCGCGCCGGAGGATAGGAGCAAGACAACCTTCATGGTTGAGTGGGGTTGTTTTTAATACACCATAATGCTGTTTGGATTGAAGAATGCGCCTGCAATCTTTTTGCGCATGGTTGTTGTGACATTTAAGGAATTTATTCATAAGTTCTTGGAGGTATATTTTGATGATTGGACGGTATTTGGGTTGGTTAAGCACCACGTAGCAAGCTTGTGCCTAATGTTGGATACCTGTTGAAGATACCAGATCACGCTCAATCTCAAGAAGTGTCTGTTTTGTGTTCCTTTTGGGAACCTATTGGGGCTTGTGGTTTGTAGACAAGGATTGATGGTAGACCCCATGAAGATCATGGTGATAATGAACTTGGAAGCGCCGAGGAGTGTGAAATAGCTGCGTGCTACTCTAGGACATATGGGATATCAAAAAAAGTTTATCAAAGGCTATGCCCAGATCACCGCGCCAATGGAAAAATTGTTGAAGGATGTCATGTTTTGCTGGAATGATGACTGTAAGAAAAGCTTTGATATATTGAAAGAAAAGATGGTTACTGCGCCGATTCTAATCTTCCCAGATTGGAAGAAAGAGTTTCATGTACATGTTGACGCGTCATGTATACCGTTGGGGGCAATATTAACACAGAATGGAGGTGAAGGCTTGGACCATCCTATCGTGTTCGCTAGCCACAGATTATCCAAAGCAGAGAAGAAGTATTCTACCATTGAATGCGAGGGGCTAGTTATGGTGTATGCACTCCAGAAGTACTGACACTATTTGCTAGGAGGCCATATTAAAATGTATATGGATCACTCCATGTTGAAGTACATGGTCAATAAGCCTGTGTTGGGAGGGAGAATCTGTAGATGGCTCTTATTGTTCCAAGAGTACGATCTTGAGGTTGTTATGAAGCCTGGATGACTGAATGTGGGACCGATCGTTTGTCACGCATTGAAACAGAGGAGGAACCTACTAACTTGGAAGAAGGATTGCCTAACGCGCAACTATTTGCAGTACATGTCACGGATGGTCATTTTGAGGATATAATACACTTCCTAACAACAGGAACTGCACCGAAAGGATACTTTGTCCAACAAAACAAGGAATTAGTGGTGCGTGTGGCAGATTTCTCTGTCATTGCTAGGCATCTATACAAGATAAGGACTGATGAGATATTGCGACGGTATGTACTTGAGTTCAAATGAAGAAGCATCCTTGTGGACGCTCATGGAGGCATTGTGGGAGGACATTATGCAGGGAGAGCAACATCATAGAAGATTTGATGCACAGGGTTGTGGTGGCCAACCCTTCATGAAGATTGAAAAGCATATTTCAAGGCGTGTGATGTATGTTAAAGAACAAGCAAGCCATCGCGGAGGGATGAAATGCCTTTGAATCCACCAATGACATTGCAACCTTTCGAGAAGTGGGCAATATATTTTGCAAGACCCATTCAGTCACAAGGGAAGATAGGGGTGAGGTACATTATCACTGCGATGGAGTATTTGACTCGTTGGGTAGAAGCATAGCCAGTAAAGGATTGCATGGCGTGACAGCCATGAAGTTCGTATTTGAGCATGTACTGACACGATTTGGACATCCAAGGATCTTGATGAGCAATCATGGTTACACACTTCCTGAATGAGACAATCAGCGCACTAATGGAGGAATTTCAGGTATATCACCAGAAGAGAACACCTTATCATCCACAGGCTAACGAGATAGTGGAGGCATTCAATAAAGTACATGAAAATGCATTGACCAAGGTTTTCAATGCTCAACGAAGTGATTGGGACCTACACATACATGCAGTATTGTAGGCTTATCGAACAACATGCAAAAAGCTGACAAGACACACCCCTTTTAGGCTTGTCTATGGTGTGGAAGCCATAATGCCTATGGAATACATCATGCCTAGTTTATGCATAGTAGTGCTCATAGGTATGATAGATCATGGAGCCCTAGTAGAGAGGCTCACACAGCTGGATGAGCTCGAAGAAGAAATATTTTTGGTTGGGGTTCACCAACAGGTCCAAAAGTAGTGTGAAAAGGCATGGCATGATCAACACATCAAGTTGTGCACATTTAAGGTAAACGATCTAGTTTTGCTGTATGATAGTAAGTTTGATAAATTCCTCGTAAAATTCAAGATGCACTAGTTAGGGAATTATGTTATTAAGAAGATTACCGATGGAGGAGCGGTACAACTGGTCAAGTTAAATGGAGAGCCCTTCCCAGGAAATGTGAATGCCAGTCGCTTGAAGCCATACACCGGTGGTCCGGCCATGTGACTAAATGAAAGTAGCATAGTCTTAGTGCTCCAAGCAACTGAAAG
Source organism: Pinus taeda (assembly GCA_000404065.3). NCBI lineage: Eukaryota > Viridiplantae > Streptophyta > Pinopsida > Pinales > Pinaceae > Pinus > Pinus taeda. The sequence goes on along the minus strand of APFE030634917.1, from coordinate 244,883 downwards.
GAGGCGTGGGACTATAAACTACACTACCTAGGTTGGGGAGCTGTGCGATTTCAAGAGTGCGTGAAGCAAGAAAGTGTCACAAGGTCCACAACAGCACGAAGGTAGTTGCGCTACTCGTGGAAATAGCACGTAGGTCTGCTGGAAAGTGACCGTTAAAGTCGTCGTTCACGATTTGATGGTCAGATTGTGGCCAAATTCAGTAGGCTGCAGGCACTTAAGGCGAAATTTATGGATTAGATTCTTACAAAATTTGCCGCCAATCTACCATTAATGGGCAGAATTTGGGGGGAACGGTCGGATTTGAATTCAAAAGGCCCTATAAATGACAAGTGGTTATCCAGTGGAAAACACTTGGAATTTTGAAAATTCAGTTGTAGCTATCAGGTGTGTATGGACTGTGTGAATTTTGAGGCTTTGAGAGAAAGTTCAACATTTGAGAGATTGTCGAAGGAGATGCGGGACCTCCTGAATAGAATGATGTCGACACCCGTGAAAGCCATGGACATAGAAGTGATGACAGTCGAGGAAGCTGTGCAAGAAATTGAGGTAGTAGAAGCTGCCTCAAAGAGTGCCGAAGTGGTAGTTGAAGTCCCTAAATCACCCAGGACACCAAGACCAATGAAGGATAAGAAGACTATGCTACCAGTGCACATCTCACCAAGAAAACCATAGAGGACCAAGCTCACTTTGCAGGAAAAGGGGAAGGCCATTATTTTAGAGACAGATAAGGAAGAATATGAAGAAATCCTAGTGGATGAGAAGGATTTGGAAATGGAAGTTGAAACCTGTGGTGAGAACCCTATTACCAGGTTACCAGAATATGTTCTTCCACGCAAGGGCAAAGCCAAGGTGCCAAAGGACATAGACGAGAGAAAGAGCTCCATGCAAACTTCATTTCTCCCAGATGACATTGTTTTTGAGGGGCAACACTTAGGGTGGGTTCCTGTACTAAATTTCTATGATTAGGACCTCGCAGATCACGAGAAATTCCCACATTTAGTGACTAAGAAGCTAATGCACCAACTGATTGACATGACTACTGGAACGACTGAATTAGAGCCATGGACATGGCTTAAGGGTGTAGAGAAAGTTGGGATACTCAACCTTCTCTGGGTATCTCATTACCACCACACCCCAATGACCGTCTTTGTCATCAGGAAGCTGCTTTACTTGGTGCATGATGGGTGTTTTTGGCTTGAGGAGCCCATTCCCATCACAGACCACTTGATCCATCGGATCACATGGTTTCCTTACTTAGGGGAGGATCCAACCAATATATCAAAAGGAAAATGTGGTGAGTTTGCCCTTGTGAAAGCTATGAAGAAGAAATTCAAGTTGAAGAAGAAGAAGTAGGGATATGCCATCTCCAACATTAACAACCTTGCAGTCAAGGTAGCAACGCAAATTTTAGCAGGGAAGGTGATGCAAAAGCGTAGCATGAATGAGGTGCCCACTCCTGTGATTGCACTAGTAGCCCAATGTGCTGAAGGAGTCTAGTTCAACTAAGTGAATTATATATGAAGCGAGTTCCTTGCGAACTATTGCAAAGTACGGGAGAAGGGCAAGGAGCACTACGCATGGCTCTTGTTGTCGATTGTATTGATGGCATAGGAACTGCCAAAAAACAACCAATTCCCTTCGATCGCGGAAGACCTTCTAGAGGCAGAAAAGTATACTTCATTGTGGGCGACCAAGGATGTGCAACACATAAAAGAAATAAATATCTTTTGGATCTTAATCGAGATGAGTATCCGAATGGGGATCAATCGCAATCCGTGGTTGTCACCCATAGTATATGCTAGTTTTCAAAGCTTTTCAGAGTTCAAAGAAGATTTCCGCCATGTCTTTATTAGGTTGCATAACGACCCCATGAAGACATGGCATAGATTACCTTATCTGGAAACATATGATGTTATCTTTGTAGACCTCGAGTCTTGGCTGTCGGAGTGGCGCGCCGCAACAGGCTCTACGGTGGAAATAGACAAGTCTGCCGCATAGTGTAAGAAGGAAGAAACAAAGCTCAGAATGGTGTAGCTAGGTGAGAAGTGTAGAAAATAGGAAGCGAAGGCTAAGACCCATGCAGCGCATGATGCCACAAAATTGGCAAAAAAACAGGAGATATGAGGAGAAGAGCGCAAAGGATAGAAGTCACCTTCGCCTAGGGTTGAGGCAGAAATAGAGGAGTTGACAGAACAAGGTGGTGTGGACCCACAGACGACATCCACCCATATCAAGCGTCAATGATTACAAGAGAAGGCAGTGTCACGGAACAAAACCAAGGCTTCAAAGACATCCTCGGACCCAATGACTCTCACTGAGGAGGATTTGCAGGATATTGGACAAATGGTGAGGGATGTCACCGCAGAGGCCCTCCAACACTTCGAAGAGCAACACCAATTGGTATTAGGAGCTCTTTGGATAGAGCTGCAGGAGTTGCAGGCTCACACTCCATAGGCTGGCACAGTTTCCACCAGCCTCGCGATCGACACTTCAGCTGTCGCAGAGATGTTGTGCACAAGGGTGACCAATGTGATACTACTTCCATATGGGGCAGTTACTATAGAAAATGAGGCTGACAGGCCCATGGTCACCATCTTGAAAGGGGTGGGATTGAATATGGCCATGCTCCCTCGAGAGACGCTCCACCTCTTGTAGGATGGAGTCACCGCGGAACTTAGGGCCTAGGAGAGTTTCCCTCCATAGGTGATGAGTGAGTAACGCATCAATATCGAGTAGTTGGGCCTGCAGCACAACAAGGAAATGGAACAAAATAAGAAAATCATGTAGGTAGTGGAGGAAGCCTTTCGAATGGTCTTGGAGTTGGACATTCATGTAGAAGAATTGGTTGAGGCGCACGTCCGCAAGTTGGCCACACGGGTGCGTGATGCTCGGACAGAGATGGCTAGGATTCAACTGGAGATGAACCTGCAGATCACAGAATTGTAGTTGAGGGCTCAGCCTTCAACTCTGCCAGAAGTCAGGGAACAACTTGCCATCGTTGTTACAACAACAATAGCGGCAGTCCACAGTGCAGTAGTAGATTCCACGTGACTTTTTGAACAGTCATTTGAGATCTTGACCACCCTATAGGAGGACCCAAATGTAGAGTACCTAGAGACAAAGGCACGAGAGCTACAACAAAGATATGATGAGGTCAAAGGGACTGCGTAAACAGTCGCCCTTACACAGAGGCTCCCATAGATGCAGGGGGAAAAGGCACTTAAGGAACAAGTGGATGTCTCTCAGCACAAAGAAGTGGTCCTAAAAGTGTGCCTACAACCATGGATATACGAGGCATATACGATCAAAACCTCCATTGAAGGAAATCTCGCGACACTGTAGGCAACTCAACAAAAGATTCAGGGTGGAAGTTCAGTGGCAGTCACCAAGCAGAGAGTGGAAGAAGTCCAGCAGGCGGCCGCACAGTGCACTGCTGAGGTTGTGGTCATCCAAATGAAGCTGGGAGGTCTTCGCGCAAAGATCTCCGTTCCTGCAGAGTGAATTGAGGGTGAGTCACGATGTTTGTGTTGGGGCCCTGTTGGGCGCGGGAACCCCCAAGGGTAGTTTTGGGGCTAAAAGCCCATATTTTGGTTAAATGTTGTAATCCAAGTGTAAAGACTCCGTATTTTATGGTCGTGGATCATGTAGGTGTTAAAGAGTCATAGGGTCATCTGCCCTTATTTTGGAAATGTAATGTCGACTGTAAAAGATCTACCCATGGTCCACTAACCATGGGATTGCATAAATAGAGCTAAGCTCTAAGGAGTTTGATAGCAAGGAATAGAAGATAGACACATGAAGATATGATGTATGAGAGATAGCTCTAAGGTAGAAGTCTAAGTTTGGCTCGTAGCGTAGGTAGAGGCTCTGCAGCTGAGTGCGCAGAGGCCTAGGGTAGAAATCTGCAACTAAGTGCGCAGAGGCCTAGGGTAGAAGTCTGCAGCTGAGTGCACAGGGTAGGTCAAGTCTATAATTGTCCGGAATTGTCAATAAAGAGAAGTATTCTACAATTTCTTTTTCTTTATTTCTTGTTTATGCATCTTGTTATGTTGGGTATGAATTTCACTTATAATGCTTATATGATGTGCGAATGTATGTAAATGTGTTGGTTATGTGAACGCAAGTAAGAACATTTTTTTACATGAAGCTAACTAAGATTGGTTAATAAGATAATTAAGACACTTAGCCTAGTTTGGGAGATATCGCAGGGCAACGTGAAAGTCCCTGAGTTGTAGGTTAGGGCTGCACGAAAGCCAATTGTACCCTTTCGTGAAGGTGCTGAAGGGTGGAACAGAAGGCTAAGAAACTTGCATGAAGGCAGGTATATCTGGAATAAACCAACATTACAACCATCTCTGGGTGTGGAAACTTGGTTCCACCATCCCCCCATACTGCTTTGGGTGAGACTTCAGTCCACGCTCTGCAGGCTGATGCTGAAAGCGCCAGTAGTGTCGGGATTTGTTTGGCTAACTAACGCTGAACCTGGGTCAGGCCCCCTCAAGCCAACAACTCACCTAAGGGTTCCTCCAATTCATAACCACCGAAGAAGAGGGAAGGTTGGCTGTTTGAAGCAATGGGGGTATTTGGAAAAAATTTCCCTAAGTTATCCCTATTCCTACGAGGCATGAATTCTTTTTTTGTTTTGTTTTGAGTTTTTTTTTTCAAACCTTGAATGTGATTGCAGAATTGAAATTGTTGACTAAATGAAAACTAACTACTTGAATGAAGTCTTACTTGTAGAATGGAAAGGAAAACAAAGAATGCATAATGGAAAAGAAATAAACTAAATTACTCTTGCAGAACTGAAACTAATAGCAAAATATCAGAAACAAGAAATGAAAGAAAGAAAGCAGTGCTCACATATTACTCAGACACCTCCCCAACAACGGCGCAAAAAATTGATGAGCACCAGTATTGCAGCAAGAATGTTGCAGCTCCTAGGGCTACCAACTTTACTTTATCAACCCGGGGTTTCTACAAACTTGGAGGTGACAGTGTTATATACACAAGTAAAAGTGATGGTTATGCCCTTTTGTCACTATTCAGCTGGCGAGAGACCACTAGGGTTTTTCTAGTCAGACTTCTATGGATGCAGAAGAAGCTTGATTACTGATAAAGGAAATAGAAATATTCTCTAAGAGAAAGTTTGTCTACTATAATAAGGAAAAAGATTGAAATCCAATGCTAAAATCACACCATTTTCTAACTAATTGCTAAGAGACTATGCTTCAGAAAGAATTCTAAGCTAACATGTATGAAATTCTACTATCCTAAGCATGTAAGTTCAAAACATCAAACATTACCACTGTTGTTGGCTTCTTGGGGTGTTATAGACATATTTGGGCACATCAACCCCAAAACATATATGTCGATGTATTAGGGCTCATCAAACCCTAAAATATTTGTTTCATACCCTAAAGGAACATAGTCATCTGAATACATCATTCCCCAAAAGTTACATCTGAGAAACCATCTAGAAATTGCCTAAATTGAACCATACTGACTACTCCACTGGAAAAGTGTGATGCATACTGAGTGGTACACTGCCAGGGTGTGATGCATACTATTTAGGACTTCTATAGGGTGCGATGGGCAAGGATGGACAAATGTACAGGACATTTTTCAGTTGGTTGCTCATGGAATCGTCTAGAAACTTCTCCTGTGCCACTTACTTCTTTGAATTCGCCCAAGGATGAATAAGGGATCTAGGAAATCATCTCCAATCCCTTCTCTTGTGGAACCAATTATAACAAGTGGAATGACACTAATCAAACCCCATGGATGATTCACACCCTTGCAAACATCTATAAATGGATCTCCAATCCAAGAGATCAAGGGGGCTGAAATATTGTGAATTGCAAGCAAGTGCTGATAGTTTGTCATTGAGGAGAGAGAATTATATTATTTTTGCAGTGATCTTGCTATTTCATGAGGTGAAGAAGGATTGAAGCTGTGAGGATGGTGCTGGATCAGACAACTGGGTTGTAATTCTCTTTTCTATTAATAAAGCTCTTCAAGTTTTCTCCCATATGATTGTGCAATTGTTAATGTTATCATTAGTGAATGCTATCATTTGTTCATTATGTATATGATTATGTAATGTTTATGTTGTAATAGATCATGATGCTTTGATGGTTCTTTGTTACTGTACTTGTGCAGGCACTCTCCAAGCGTGTTAAGTATGGGGAGGAGTTGCAGGATCTGCCAAAGGAGAGAGAGAGAAAGCAAGGGATTAAGCAGAAGTTCCAGGTTGGTTTCATTATCTTTCTCTTATTTGTTACACATAGGAAAAATCATTGAATTGCTTTAAACTGTTGTTTCTAGGGTAGCTGCCAAACCTAGAGGGCTAACATTCTTTAGGAATACTAGTTTTACCATAAACAAATTGGTGACTCTACTGGGGAATGAATAGACGTTTGTTTGTTGTTATTGTTTGTTTTATTTTCAATTTGATAAACTATAAACAGAGTCTAAAGTCAACGAGGTAGCCTTCGAACTGCTCTTGCTCTGCAATTGCATAGTAGATGAATGTTGCTTCAGTCAATCTCTGGTTTAGTTTATGAATTAAACATTTGACTTCCAAGCATATCTAGATGCCCTTTTGGTAGCTCAGTAACCTCTCAATACATTCCATCATACTTTGCTCATTATTGTTCATCAAAACCCAGCTTAATTCATTGAAAACAACTCCACATTTGAGCCAAAACCCACTTCAGTTGCGCTCCCTAGATCATCGCACTGTCTTCCAGTGTAGTAAGTGTGATGCATCTCAATTTCTATGAAACCTAGGTGCAATGATTGACTAAACTCTTTTTCCATCTAGAAATTAACGGTTTTTGACCTGTTTTTAGTTTTGTTTGGTTGTTTTGCAGTAAATGAACAATGCCTCTTTACTGAAGCTTACTTGAATCACTTAGTTCAGCCCCAAATAAATTAGGATTAGTGAATTTTTTTTGTGTATTTTTCCCTCATTTACAATCCTTTGTCGAAAAGTTGTTTTAGTTGGTACAAAAAGTGTCGTAATTGTCATTTTTTGTCGAGAAGAGAAGTGTCGTAAATTCTTCCTTCCCTTGATAATCGATTGAACTTTTCTTGATGCATTTGATTTGGTTTGTTTACATTCAAAGTGTCAAAAGCATTTTTTGTTCAAAATTGAAAGTGTCGTTTTTGAGTCTTCCTTTCTCTTTTGAAGAAGAAATTGTCAAAAATGTAATTTTGAGTGAAATATTTCAAATCTTTGCTGCATTTAGTTTTCCTTTTGGCATCTTTGACATTAAGGAGAGTGAAAACAAATACATGCATTTGCATTTAACAATTTTTGATTTGTGTGCAAAAGGATGATTTAGGGAAATGCACTAGTGTGTGCTCTTTTCTCTTTGCTTAAAAGCACTGTTATCTTTTTCCCTAGTAGCTAGGATTTTCATTACTCAAATAAAAAAAGATTGTTTATCGTTGTAGATTGCATCTTAGGAATTTCAGATCATCATCATGCGGTAAACCATTGAAAGGCAAAATCTAAACAAGATAAAATTTTAAAATGAATTTCAATGAACCTTACAATGCTTTGGAACTTAACGTAACATATCTAGAGGTCTAGGCTAGTGACATGTTTCGGCATCGTTAAAACTAGTGGCTATCATTTTTATTGAAGATTGGGTGATTCCTCCTCCTTGATATGACAAATGCTAGCACAAACTTGTGCTCCCCGTACCATCATGTATATATTGGGAGACCACAATAGGCTTAAATCCTTTATCTATAGGAAACTGAGTCTGCTGCCTTATTGATCTCAATGCACTGAACACAACATTTGGGAAGATTGACTGCCGTACATAAGTCCTTGGTAATTTCTCTCTAATTTATCACCAAGGTGTATATTGTAGTTTTGCGATTGGTTTGGTAATCCCTTTGTCTAGATTTTCCAAAGTAGTCACTTTCATTCCTTTTTGACTCTCTAAAAGAAAAGGTTCATCTGAGCACTTGTCCTTTTAGGCTCATTAAAAATCGAAGGAGACTGGAGTCATCTTTAGCTTTTTCTCGACTCTTAAAAAATGAAAAAGCAAAGTTGTGTCCAAGTGTCATTAAAATTAATTGAATTCAGAATAACATCATTTTCCCCTTAATTTTGAGTTGATCAAATAATCTACAGTCATGGAAGAAAGTCAATCAAAACCCCGTTGTTCACGGAGACTAGTGAGTCAATCGTCTTTGCCTCTGGAAGCGAAGCCAATCCAGACAAAGCGGTCTCACTTAACTAAGTCTAGCTTATATGGTTTATTTGAAACTTTTGTTTCAACATCGTCAGAGACTCCAGTTACTCCAATTTTTTCTGGTACATTTTTCTTCAGAGAAGAAGTTCCGCAGTTACAAGAGGACATTAGAACTGATCCTAGTGTAATGGTAGACACTTATGTACCTGAAATGACTCCATCTAGAGTTGATCTAGAACCCATCTCAGTTCGAACTGAGGCTACATTTGAACCGGTGGTTGTTCAAGAACCTCCCTTTGAGACTGAAGTTCATTTACCTGAACATCTGGATGTTTAGTTTTAGTATTCAGAAGGTGTCACCTCTCCAGTATCTGTCAGTGCAGAAGCTATAACTTATTTGGCTCTAGAAATGTTTTACGGACCTAACGGTATACCTCTTCCACCTAGTCTGATTTCTATAGAGGAGATAGCAGAGGATCCCCATCTAGTACCTCGTTTCATTTTGGAACTGGAATTCATTTTTATCCTTCTACTCTTGAGTTTGGTTCTTTTAATCCTCCTTCATCACAAGTTCCAGTTGAATCGCTTGGACAACTTTTGGATAGACTAAACATGTCGAGCAACCATCAAGATCTAGGAATGTGTCATCTGATGCAACTACGACAGAACCTCCTGCTGCTATTCCTACAATGTTTTTTATTACACCTGAGTCATATTTATATGATACACCATTTGTTCCATCTGGTTATCAATCACTAGCTGGAGTCCACTCAGGGGCTGCTTCGGCACCATGGTCTACTCCTATTTATTCATCTGGAGTCCCATCTGGTTTTTCTTATGTTGAAACTCAGCAATTTGATCCTGCATACTAGTATCAATTTGGGAAAACCAGTTTTCAAAGACTGGCATATCCTTTAAATACTAGACTACTTCCATATGGAGAGCAGTATGCCTATTCACTGTTTCCTCCTGGGGAACAACCATATGAGAGTTTCCAACAATATTCAGGTCAAACTAGAATTACATCTAGTGGTTGGATACCAATATTTCCAGAACAACCAAGGGTTGTGTATCCAACGCAACCAATCCGACTTGTGTCGAATATTCTCACTACACCTGCTATTATGATTATGTCGCAAACACAAGCACAGCCTGTTGTCTCTCAACCTCAACCTACTCATTCTTCCTCGCAACCTCAAGTTTCGAGGCAGAAGACTCAAGTCTCTCAGGTTTTGATACAATAGCCACTTGTCTCTATATCTCAACCACAACCTCAGGTTAGTGCTTCTTTATCTGGAACGACTCAGGCACCAACAGGTATTGTCAATCCTCAACTTGGTCAATCTTCCGGTATTGGGCAACAACAAATGGTCTAACAACCATGGCTGGCATAATACCAACAACCATAATTCCAGCAAACCCAACCTCAGTTTGGACTTGGTTTACAAGCTTAGACTGAATTTGGTCAATATCAAGCTTACTGAGGACCTGGGAAATGAGGCTTTGTAGGTTATGGACAGCCACATTTTCAAACCGATTATCAACAACCACCCTATATTTGTTATGTCCAACAAATTTATCAAGGTTACCAGCAACAGATGCCTTATGCTGGTATGCAAAGACCTACTGCTCAGGTGATTCCATCTTATCTAGGTATGTTCCATCCAACCTGAATCAACAGTTTCCTTTTGTAGCAACTCTAGAATTACCAGATTTGAACTAGCTAATGAATGATCCAATTGCATACGCCCCTTGGTGGCCGGCGATTCCTCATAAACTCCCCTCTGATATTCCTAAGTTCAGTTGAAATCCAGGTGAATATCCATTGAATCACGTAATGAATTTTCATTTGTGGTGCTCATCTAGCACTCTGAATGATGATTCGATTAGACTTCACCTTTTTCAGAGAACACTTACTGGTCCAACAGTGAAATGGTATATTGAATTGCCTAGAGCTTCGTTTGATAACTTCACCATCCTTGCCACTACTTGTCTAACCCACCTTCAGTTACCCATCAGGGACAAAACTGGAACAAAACTCCTTACCAATTTTAAATAGACCACGTCCACTCACATATTTGATCATATTCATGAGTGGTGGCGTTGTCATTGAATGGTAAAGATGTATGTTCATAATCATCTTTTAGCTAAGTAGTTTATTAAGTCCTTATTGCCATCTATCACTGAGGATGTGGTGAAGGGAGGAGTTGTCACTGAAGAGCAAGTCATTTCTCATGCCCAATATTTAGATTTGATCTATACATAATCTGGCACACTCTACGACAAAATTTATGATGCTCCTAGGCCATATTTTTCCATTCTACCTCCTCCAAAATCGAGTAGGGACTCTCATGCTGGTGATTGTGTGATCGATTCCTCAAGCACGCAAACTGCAAGAGGTCCATCTAGTCAAGCTCTTGTTGTTTCTAGTCAAAATGCAAATGAAAATTCTCTTGCCTCGGAGATTAATGCCATGTCATCTCACAAAGGAAAAAATCTAAAGCAACCAGGGGGAAAGAAGAAAGGGAAAAATAACAAGAGGAAACAGGAGAATTCCACTCCTGAAAGATCATTTGAAAACCCTACTGCGGCAAGGAAACCTCCTTGTTATCCATGTTTGATATGTAATGAGGAGCATTTTACAAGAGATTGTCCACATTGATCTGTGGTTTCAAAACTTTTGAAGGCTTCTAATACCTTAGCGGTGTTGACTCATCTGTTTCCAAACCTAGAAACCCATATGGTTGCTACCGATAATGCTTCCACATCCCAAGTGCTTATGCTATCCATCACAAACAAGCAAAATGATGTTTTGGTATCGACAAGGAGTAAATATTATGGGAATCCATCATCGTCGAACAACCGGGCTACTGATCAAATTAGTGCTTCGACAATAACTTTGCCAGAAGTTGTTCCACCCATTATTCCTGAATTAACCATTAAGCTGCAAAAGGGAGTAGTACATAAATCGACATTTAATCCTCATGCTCGAGCTGCTCAAAATTATAATATAGTAGAGGATCTGGCTCAATCACCATCTACTATGTCATCACTTGAGGTATTACAAAATTGTCCCGCCCAAAAGCAGGCTTTTTTATCAGCAATAGGTGGGATCGATCCAACGGATTCCAATCTTATGGTCTTTAATCATACTGGATATACACCACAGTTACCGGCCCAACTCACTTTCCTTATATAGGTAAAAGCCCTCAATAAAAATGTTCATCGAACCATCATTGATGAGGGCGCATCTACCTGTATTATGTCAATGAGTTGTTGGAAAACTCTTGGTTCACCACCCTTGTCATGATCACCAACAACACTAAAATCATTTGATGGAAGAATGCACACTCCATATGGGATTTTAGGTAGCTTGCAAGTTGAACTGGGGGAAAAATAGTAGATATTGAAGTCGAGGTAGTTGATGGACTCCTTGATTACAATATTATCCTGGGAAGGCCCTGGGTTTATGCTATGGTTGCCATTGTGTCTACATATTTTCGAAAGATTGCATTTCCCTTCAAAGGTGAAATCGCAGTCGTTGACCAACTAGCCTTTTTTGCTAACAGTTCACAAGCTACTAGAAGCATTCCATTGATACATGGAAGTTCACAATCACTTCAAAATGTTGGAGTAGGTCTCCTTAAAGACCCTTCCTTAATGGGTACTTTTTCCCATCCATCTCCATCTAGTTTCGTGGAAGTGGCCACAGTAGAAACCTACCACATGATCTCTTCTACATAATTTGAGTTTAAGAAGAGCTCCGACTATTTTGAAAGTGATGATAATCGTGAGGCATTGCTTCCAGCCCCATCTTATCTTTGTAGCAATCAATATTTTGGGCTTATGTGGCAAACCCAAATCTTCACTCGACGAGTGTTTGGGTAGATAGGTATTTAGAATATGGTACCTCTTCTGATCCTTGGTCTCATATACATTCTACAGACGAAGGAATCATCCAATCAATGATGATAGGAGAGACACCATGGGAATATTATCATCATCATTCCCACCTTTGAGATGACAATGAAGATTATTCAAACGACCTCAATCACCCTTCAATTGTTGATTTTTTATTAAATTCTGTAAATACAGTAGATTCCAAACGAAATCTGTCCAACATTGAAGAAACTATCTCCATTAATATTTTGACTAAACCTAATATTGTAGAGAATATTCATGTCGATAAATCTTGTTCTCCATCAGAACTAGATAACTACTGTGCTATTTTTTGCGAATTCAAAGATGTCTTTTCATGTTCATGTGAAGAAATGCCATGCATTGACTCGAGAATTGTTGAACATGAAATCAAGATGTATCCAGATGTCAAACCAGTATGACAATGGCTTCAGCCAGTCCATCCAAAGAAAGCCACTGCCATTAAAGCAGAGATTGAAAATTTTTTGCGTGCTGGCTTCATTTACCCTATACCTCTCATTGATTGGGTATCGAATATTGTTCCTGTTATGAAAAAACAAGGAATGATTAGAGTGTGCATTGATTATAGGGATGTAAATGAACCATGTCTGAAAGACAATTATCCTACACCCTTTATCGACTAGATTATTGATGAATGTGCCGGATGCGAAATATTTACATTCATGGATGGATTTTTGGGCTATAATCAAATCAATGTTCGTCCACAGGACTAGTTAAAAACTGCATTTATATGTCCATGGGGCACATTCACATATCGTAACTTACCTTTTGGTTTGAAGAATGCAGGGGAAACATTTCAGAGGGCAATGAATTACGCCTTCCATGACATCAAACACATCATTAAACCATATCTCGACGATCTACCTGCTCATTCGCGAAAACAGACTGATCATCTGCAACATTTGCGAGCCATATTTTTACATTGCCGACACTACAAGATATGACTCAATCCACACAAATGTGTGTTTTGTGTTGGTTTTGGTCGATTGCTTGGTTTTGCAGTTTCTAAGGACAGAATTCGACTCAACCCACTTAAGGTTCAGGCAATTCTTGACATGGCTCCACTTTCAAATTTGCTTCAAATTCAGAGACTCTAAGGGAAAGCTAACTTTCTGAGGAGGTTCATTCCAAATTATGCCGAGCTCGCTAAAGGTTATACACGTCTTTTCAAGAAAGGGTTACCCTTCCATTGGGATCAGGTTGCGCAAGCTTCCTTTGATGCTCTCAAAGATTCCTTGATAAAAGTATCATTAATGTATACCCTTGACTATCAAAAAGACTTTTACCGGTATATTGCCGCTGCAGATACAACCATTAGAATGGTTTTAGTTCAAGAAAATGACAGAATTGAACATCATATATATTATTTAAGTCGCAATCTTAACGATACAGAAAACAAGTACTCTTATGTTGAAAAATTGGCTTTAGTAGCCATTCAAGCAGTACAGAGATTTCAACATTATATACTCCTTCGCAAAACTACCATTGTGTCAGATTGCAACCCTATGACATACATTCTGTCACGTCAATTGTTGGGGGGCAAATATTCCAAATGGATAGTCATCTTGTAGGAGTTTTATCTGGGATTTAACATCATAAGCATTAATCATGGATGAGACTCTGTTTCTGATATCGTAAAGTGATCCATGGTATGGGGATATACTGATCTATCTCCAGACCCAAAATTTTAGGCCTAACACCTCTCGCTCTGAACAGCGATGTACTCAATACCAAGCCAAAGATTATCTGATCGTTGGTGACACACTTTATTGTTGTGGTGTCGATACGGTTTTACGAAGGTGCCTCACGCATGAGGAGGCCGAAAAAGTTTTGAATGATTGTCATTTAGGTGCTTGTGGGGGGCATCTAACTGGTTATGCTACTGCACAAAAGATCTTACGAGCTGGTTACTTCTGGCCCACCATATTCAAAGATTGCATAATTGTAGTCAAAAGTTGCCATGCTTGTTAGATTTTTGATCAAAAAACAAGATTACCACCTGCACCACTGCATCCAATCGTTGTTGTTGGCCCATGTGCTAAATGAGGCATTGATTTCATGACATGTAACCCCACCTCGGCCAGGGGGCATGGGTATATTATAGTCATTGTCGACTATTTGACAAAATGGGCCGAGGCAATGCCTACATTGAACAACAGTGGTGAAATGGTTGTACTCTTTTTTTTCAATCATGTAGTTTTTAGATTCGGTGTTCCACAGGCTATAGTCACAGATCATGGGTTGCATTTTCGCAATCACATGATGATCGAATTAACTACCAAATTAGCACTGTCCCATGATAGTTCTACTCCATATTATCCACAGGCTAATGGACAAGTTGCGGCAATCAACAAGGTCCTTAAGCGCATGCTGCAAAGAATGATTGGAGTCCATAAAAGGAATTAGAATTTAATCATGTACTCAACTCTATGGGCATATAGGACTTCAGTGAGAAATGCGACCAGATTTACGCCCTTTCAGTTGGTGTATGGTCTGGAAGAAGTCTTACCAATTCAGTGCGAAATCTCATCCCTCAAGCTTACAATCGATTTGCTTCCCGAAACTTTTGAAGAAGAGGCTCGTTTCTTGGAATTAATCCATCTGGATGAAACCTGTCGTGATGCCACATTGGTCAACGAATCACATAAGAAGCGCATCAAGGCACAATATGAAAAAAATGTTAAGCCTCGTGTCTTCTCAGAAGGTGACCTGGTCTTGCTTTACGATCAGGATTCTGACAAATTAGGAGCAGGTAAATTTGAACCATTATGGATGGGCCTTTACATTGTTAAACGTGTATTGACAAAAGGAGCCTACAAGATATTTGATTATGAAGGAATTCCATTGTCGCAGCCCCCAAATGGGTTGTCTCTTAAACGTTACTATGCTTGATTAAGTGTAGTAAACTCATTGTACATATGCTTTTATTGCATTTTTGAGTGTTTTGTTTTAGAGTTGTCATTTTGGTTAGGTAATCCACTTCACATTTGTTGCAGATGCTAGAATTTTCGAAACCATTTGTTGGGTACGCCGACAGAGCTAGTCGTAGTACACAACCGATCTTCTGTGGCCTGGGTCATCTTCGCTCCAAGAGGCGAGTTAGTGAGTTTCAGAGGGATATGTATTGGTCGATAGATGAACAACATCGCTGAGTATAACACGTTGATTGAACTTCTCTCTGATGCCATTTCACATGGCATACACTGACTCATTGTCAGGCTAGATTCACAACTCGTCATTCTACAACTTACTAGCGTTTATTCCGTTCGGAACCCAGCTATTCATCGCATGTTCCTAAGAGTTAGGATTTTAGAAAGACATTTTGACTCCATTCAATATCAACACATTTCCAGAAACTTGAACACATTGACTGATTCATTAGCAAACTAGGTGTTAAATAGACAATGAAACATTTGTAAAGAAAGCATTTCACGTCAACATTTGCATTAGGTTTTCATCACTTAGCCAAAATAAAACCCAAAAATCAAAAGTAGTTAGTTGTTTATAGATTTCACAAAAGGTTTTGTGTCCAAGAAAAAATCGGTCAGCTGACCAAGAAACTCAAAATGAATGTAGAAAAACATCTTGGACTAGTGATGCTGGTGATAACATGTCACCGCCTATGCTATCATGCATAGGAGCCTAGTCCGATGACTCGGTACACTAGTAGTATGGTGCTGTAACCTCAAAGGTAACTCATCGGTCCTGGAATCCTGAATGCCGAGATTGAGGCCCTCGATCTGATCCTGCAACACTGTCAGGGTCTCTGATATATCCAGACCTCGAAGGATGGTCCTCCCTATAGCCTCCCCTGCTGGAACATCATTTGCTTCCCGTGAGCATGCCACTAGTCGTACTGGTCCAATATCTATACACACATATGAGTTTGTTTAGTCTTGGTAACATTAAAAACACAAAAACATTATAAAACTGAAAAAACAAAGATGTGGTCGAATCATTTTACCTATAGCACTCCACTGCTCACCAACTGGTAATGCCAAATACAGATCGCCTCAGAAATCCATCCCGACATATGGATACTCTGCAAACACCATCTCCTGGCAGTTGAACCACTCGAAAAGGGAATCTGAGAAGGAGATCTATGACTAGCCGACATGTCTAGCCATAAGGTCCACCCATCTCTACATCCGTGGTTCCCTTGGTGCAGGCAATCCTAGTGAAACATTTTGAGTTTGCATCAGTGGAATTCTTTCAAAAGTAAAAGCAGTCAATATGGATCCATAACCAAAGTTCTTGGTTCTTCCATTCTTTACTTTGGACAATTGTTCTTTTATGATAGGAAGTATCACCTCACATCAATTGAACACCTTCGGTTCTAGGCATTCCAAAGGCCGCACTACCAGACAATCTAGCAAAGGTAAATAGAATGGTCCTCAAAGGTCGATCGGTAACATCCCGGATATTAATCTGACCATCTCTACTGGGTTGAGATCCATCCCTGTAGAACTGATGAATGTAATCTTTCATAGATTCACCCCCACGAGCAAATCCTGATAGTGAAAGAGGGGCACCACGCCTCAACAAGCTCATAAGAAAATAAATATCCTTGACCGTGAAAGGAATAGATTTACCTATGATCTGGAATACTTGGTCAATAGGATCCCATGCATTGAGAAGATACTGCAACAAATTGATCTGTTGTCTCATGTTGGATATATGGAAACAATTCAGTAAACCACAGTTTCTTAGTGCATCCACTGTGCCCTGGTCATGTAAAGCGATCATATCTTCCTCTTCATGTTCTCGTTCATGCCATGTGACAACCATCTTGATCCAAAAAATATCTTAAATGCAAACAATAGATGAGTTAGGATCCAATTTTGAGAAAAAACAAGTAAAATTTGATGAAAAAACACTGTATAAATTTTCCTTTTTGCGCCCATTGCACCTTGCCTTTGAGCAAGGTGAGATGCATACTGATTGGCTTGTTGGCAACTTAGTATGCATCGCACCTTTCGATACAATCTAGGTGTGATGATTGGGGAACAAAATCTTTAAACCTTAGGGGCCTAGAAAAGTGAAAAAACTTGCCCAGAATTGAGAAAAGAGGAAATGAAAATGAAAATCTTGAGGGTAGCTCCTACCTGGTCCTGGAAGCGGAGAGAATGATCTGCAGGATCTCCCAAAATCAACTGGTGAAATTTGAGGGGGAAAACCGCTTCAGATCTCCAAATCCCAAATTTGAAATGAAATGATGAAAATGAAAGGTTAAAACTACTTTTTATGTTTACAGTTCATGTACTTCAAAGTGAAATGTTAGTTTTAGTTCATTTTTCTTCCATATATATATTTTTAATCAATTTGATGGAGTTTTGAGCAGGTTAAATGAATGGTGAAAGAATCTGATGTGCTAAATAGTGAATTGAACATCTTTGACCGCCATGCAAACTTTTTGTCTTCTTTTCGAGATTTGATTCAAAAATGAAAAGAAAACTATAGAGTCCTCTTTAAACCCTTTTCAGACTCGTTAAACATGAAAAAATAATCGAGCGCTTGTGTTTTCCAGCTTGTTAAAGTATTGGAAATGTCATCCCTCCTATATTATTTTATCCTTTTTCGGACCTGAGGGAATACTTTATGAAAAAGAACTTATGGAGTTTTCTTTTCATCCCTTTTCAAACTATCTAAACATGAAAAGGATTGAGTTATCCTTGTCGTTAAACTCGTTAAAACAATAGTGACAAACTTGTACATCTAGACGAGATCAAGTTTCATTGTCGCTAGACTTGTTAAAATATTAAATAGCGACAGGTTTGCCCGAAGGGCGAATTATAGAACAAGCATATGTTATCTTCCTCAAGCTTGACAAAAAATAAAGAGGTACTGGTCAACAATAAATGGGGAAAAAGGGAAAAAACTTGAAGAATTTATGGTAGCGAGTCGCTCTTTAACATGACACTTTCACTTCATCTCCATTATTGAGTTGGGTTGGGTTATTCCGTTCATCGGTCATCACACCATTGGTCTTTCATACCATCCATATTTTGGGGTTAATGTTACCAATTCATCTCAGTGTCACTGAGGTCCGACATGTTCGAGAGAAGTCATTCAGTTGAGAAATCACCATCCAGTTCTCATACACTGCAATACCTCCTACCTTCTTTTTTTTATGACCACCATTCCTGAACCTTGTGTTGTCAGTTCACTTTCACCTCCAGAAATCATTTGCTTCGTTTCATGTCATAGATGTGGGATACATCAAGACCCTCCTACGACGAGTCACTTCTTGTCAACATCAGCTCATTATCTAAGAATTTGACTTAGAAAAAACCCTTTCAGTGCTTTGAAGCTTGCATACATCAATGGCAAGTTTCTCACTTCCGGCGACAGGTTGACATCAATGGCCTTCGAACAAAATATTTTGCGTGGTGTTCGACATCAGATCATGTATTAACACCACATGAATTGTAGTGTAGTACCTTTAGGATCATTATGACTATCAGTGATACCTCTCGTGTCTGTTAACAACTCACATCATTAGCTGGTAGTCAGGCGATGTCTTTCCATGTTCAACTTCAGAACATCTCTTCACATGGTTTGACTTGTACATCGGGCGAAGATTGAACGAGTTTGAAGACCCCGGATCTAGTTTCATCCATCCGGATTGTGATATATCCAGGGATATAAAAACATCAAATGTACAAAGGTTCTACACAGATGGTCATCCTGATCATGGATTGCGACTCTATATCTATAGAATCACAAGTCTGTATCTGCAGATGACTATCTGATCTATGTACATGAAATGAAATTTATAAAGCTGAGCCATGGGAATTCCTCCCTTAGATGGATCATGAAAATCATATTATGATGATGTATTGTATTGTAACTTATGCAGGTCACCTTCCAGTTCGAAACTCTGGATCCTCATGATAAAGCATTTCACCCAACATGAATATTTACGACCTCATGCTTTAGGGGGCAACTGTTATAGACATATTTGGGCACATCAACACCAAAACTTATATGTCCATGTATTAGGACTCATCAACCCCTAAAAGAGTTGTTTCATACCCTAAAGGAACATAGTCATCTGAATACATCATTCCCCAAAAGTTCCATCTGAGAAACCCTCCAGAAATTGCCTAAATTGAACCATACTGACTACTCCACTGGCACAGTGTGATGCATACTGAGTGGTACACTACCAGGGTGTGATGCATACTATTTAGGCCTTCTATAGGGTGCGATGGGCAAGGATGGGCAAATGTCTAGGACATTTTTCAGTTGGTTGCTCATGTAATCTTCTAGAAACTTCTCTTGTGCCACTTGCCTCTCTAAATTCGCCCAAGGATGAATAAGGGATCTAGGAAATCATCTCCAATCCCTTCTCTTGTGGAACCAATTGTAACAAGTGGAATGACACTAATCAAACCCCATGGATGACTCACACCCTTACAAACATCTATAAATGGATATCCAATCCAAGAGATCAAGGGGGCTGAAATATTGTGAATTGCAAGTACGTGCTGATAGTTTGTCATTGAGGAGAGAGAATTGTATTCTTGTTGGAGTGATCTTTCTATTTCATGAGGTGAAGAAGGATTCAAGCTGGGAGGATGGCACTGGATTAGACAACTAGGTTGTAATTCTCCTTTCTATTAATAAAGCTCTTCAAGTTTTCTCCCATATGATTGTGCAATTGTGAATGTTATCATTTGTTCATTATATATCTGATTCTGTAATGTTTATGTTGTAATAGATCACGATGCTTTGACGGTTCTTTGTTGATGTGCTTATGTAGGCACTCTCCAAGCGTGTTAAGTACGGGGAGGAGTTGCAGGATCTACCAAAGGAGAGAGAGAGCAAGCAAGGGATTAAGCGGAATTTCCAGGTTGGTTCCATTATCTTTCTCTTATCTGTTACACATTATAGGAAAAGTCATTGAATTGCTTTAAACTGTTGTTTCTAGGGTAGTTTCCAAACCTAGAGGGCTAGGATTCTTTAGGAATACTAGTTTTCCCAGAAACATGGGGACTGACCCAGGTTCAGAGGTGAATTAGCCAAAAAAATCCCGATACTACTAGCCTTTGCAGCAATAGTCCGCGGAGCGTAGACTGAGGTCTCACTCGAAGTAGTATGGGAGGGTGCTAGAACTAGGTTTCTGCAACCCGGTGATGTTTGGTGGGTTCCAAGTGGTTCACGGTTTCAACCCTGTGTGCACGTTGCTATGCGCAGTTATTAGTACCTTGCAGCCTATGATTCTGTCTTCACGCAACCCTACTTGGGGGCCGAATAATGTTATTACCCAAATACTTATTAGTAACCTGGTATTAGCTTATTAACTTAGCTTATCTGTATTTTTTCCATTATACTTAAAAATATTCACCATTCATACAAATGAGCACAGTAAATAAATAGTATAATTGCAAATGATATCAACCATGTAATAACACAAGAACAGATACATGGAATTCAAATTAAACTTCTCTTTATTATTCTTCCTCGTCGGTTACAGACTCAACTCCACCTTGCGCACTCAGCTGTAGGGGTTTGTGCATTGAACTGCGGACTCTACTAGGCCTCTGCACACTCAGCTGCAGAGCCTCTTCCTACCACTACGACCCAGGATACACTTAGATACTTGCTCTATACTTCTATCGCATTTTATCTATTCTATCCTATTATGATCTGATTCTCCTTACAACTTAGAGCCTCGCTCTTATTTATACAATCCCATGGTTCACAGACCATGGGTAGGCCAACATTACATTCAAACTTAGGGCGGACAGCCCTATGACTCTAACATACATTCTGTGCCCTCGAGTCACTCTATTGGCACGACGATCTTGGCACAAAGTCCCTCCAGCTGGTCTCAAACGGTCTTGATGTCTGCAACGCACTGAGCTACTACTTTTTGAACCTCTTGCATCCATTCCTTGGAGACCTCTGTTTCCAGCATGCTACTCTGCATCTGTGCATGCATCCCTTGAATCTGCGCAAGCTTCCCTTCAATATCGGTCGTGATTGTGAAGGCTTCGTCAATCCATGGTTGAACGTGCGCTTTGAGAACTGCTTCCTTATGGCATGCTGCATCCACCTGCTCCTTTAATGCCTTGGCTTGCAGCATCCTCGCAAGCCACTGAGTGAGGACTACTCTCTGTGTAGTCCCTCTCATGTTTTCATACTGTTGCTGGAGTTCGCATGCCTTTGTTTCCAGCCGCTGGATGTTGGGGTCCTCCTGCAACATCGTGAGGACCTCAAGCACCTGTTCCAACATGTTGGTATAGTCATGCATTGCACCTACAATCTCTTCCAACCCTGCTGCAATAGTGTTGGCATGTTGTTCTTTGATTTCCAGGGCAGTGGAAGGCTATGCCTTCAACCGTAGCTCAGGGATCTGGAGATTTAGCTCTAGCTGTAGCCTTGTTGTCTCTTCTCTCGCGTCACGGAATCCACTTGACAAACTGTGGATCTGCACTTCTACAGGTAGATCTACAGCGATGGCTAGCTCTGGGACACGTCATTAAGCATCATCTACCATGTGCACCAAATGTTGATTTTGCGACACCTTCTCATCGCGCTGCACGCTAAGCTATTCTATGTTAATTTTATACTCGCTAAGAACCTAGATCACACGACTCTCCTTGGTCCGCATCTCTGCTGTTATCCAATCCTGTAATTGATATAGCATTTCCCATGGAAGGGCAGCCAGGTTAAGGCCAAGGACTTTCATCATGCCAAAAAACATCCAATCCATCACATTTGACGTTACTAATGCTCCCTCTGGCAACACTATTGTATTGGCCATCCTTGCGTGCAGCATTTGATCTGCTGTTGAAGTGCCGGCTATGACGTGGGTAGACAGGGTACCTTCCTAAGGGGGCCACACCTGTAACTCTTGCAGCTATGCCCTGAGGGCCCCCAACATAGTCTGGTGCTCTGTCGTAAACTCTTGAAGTGCTTCACTGGTGACATCGCAAACCGTCTCGCCGATGTCATGGATATCACCTTCGGTTAAGGTGATCGGGTCAATGGCTAGCTTCGAAGCCTTAACCTTCTTCCTTAGGCCTGATCTCTCTGTGATGCATGACCATTTGAGTTGTGTGGATGTGGTCCCTGGGTCCACGCTCCCTTCTACTATTTCTCTGTCCTCTGCCTCCTACCCTGAGGACATTTCTTGGCTTTCCTCTGCCTGTACCGCTGCCTCTATTGTCTCTGTTGTTGCTGTAACTTCTGTGGTCTTCCTTTGCTCCGCGGCTTTCTGTGCTGCTTCACACACCACCCTTACTTCAGATGCCATTTTTTCATTCTACCTTCTCTCGGCCATTTGGGTGACACGCAACTTGGAATCATCCTTCTTTTTATGTGCTGCCACTTTCTCCAGTTCCGCAAATCTGGGGCGCGCCACTCGGGAGGCCATGTCTCCAATACAGTAAATATTGCATTTTCAGTGGCTAAAAATGGTGGCTTCATCCACTGCTTCACTGGATCCTTCTACGCCCTGATATAGATGTTGTGCATATCAGTTTTGAAGTCTGCAAAACTCTGCAGACTATTGTGCACCGTAGGTGACAGACACAACCCCCTATTGATCCACATCTAGATGCTCGCCTCCATGAGCACCCAGAAAGTTTTTAAGTCACAAATTCGTTTCACGTCCTTGGTGACCCAGAGTGAAGCGTACTTCGCGGTCTCTGGTAACTCTCTATCAATGTTGGGAAACTGACTATCCTCCGGCACTTCCCTCGATACCAGTAAGATGGATAAGAGTAACCACGCATAAGGGAATGTATTACCCTACTCCTAGGCTTCACGAGAGTTGATAAAAACTCCTCGCTGAGGAATTTGGCCCAGTTGAACTGGACCCCCTCCGCGCACTGCTTGACTCGCACAACCACCGACACTGGTACCTCATCAACGTGGTACTTCCTCATCACTTTGCCAGCCAGGAGTTGGGTTGCTACGCGCACCCCTTTGTCCTTGATGCTTGAGATGATGTAGCCCCTCTTCTTCTTCTGCAACTTATCTTTTCCCTTCATGGCTTCTACAAGGGAAAAATCGCTACCTTTCTTGGCTATAGTTGCAGGGTCCTTTCCTTTACAGGAGAGCCAAGAAATCCTATGAATGAGGTCTGCCATGATGGGAATAGGCTCCTCTAGCCATAGATACCCATCATGCACTAGGCAGAGCAACTGCATGATGACAAAAATGGTGATGGGTGCGCAGCGGAAATGTGGTATCCATAACAAGTGCAACAACCCGGCCTTTTCCACACCGCGTAGCCAATTTCACAGCTCTAGCATTATCACCGCCCCCTCAGTGTTCTGATTCATTAAATTCCTAGTCTCTAGGTGTGGGAAATTCTCACTATCAGCGAGGTCCTAGTCTTCGAATTTCATGGTTGGTATGTGGCCAAGATGTGTGCCCTCAAATACAGTTTCATTGAGGAGGAGCAAGGTCTGGAGCGAGCTTTTCATTTCATCCAGGTTCTTCAACATTTTGGTTTTCCCTTTCCACAGAGGGACATGCACTGGCATTTTTTTGCAGAGCACAATGGTTGGATATCCTCTTCCACTTCTTCTTATTCTTTCGCTACAACGATCAAGGCCTATAAGTCTTCTTCTTCCTCATCTGTTTCTATGGTGACTGCTTTCCCCTTCTCTTCCATGGAGAGTTTGTTGTGCTGTGGATTCCTCGGGGACATGCATATTGGACCTATTACCTGTTTATCTTTCTGTTGAACGCTTGAAAATCGGGTCTACAACAAGGGGGATAACCACCCAGTCCAGACCTTGAAAGCAGATCCTTTTCCATTTGGAATAGTGGCTCCAACTGGGGATGATGGGACCAGTTTCCCAATCTGTTTATGATGGTGAACTAATGGGATGATGTTTTTCTTTTTTGGGTTTATGGGGTGAATGCTTTATTCTAAATTTAATCTATCTCTTAACTAAAATGTGCAATTTATTATAAGGAAAGAAAATATCTAACTTTAAACTATCCTGGGAGTAATGCTTTACTTATGCGATTTAAAATAATTTCCAACAACAATTGATAATAAAAATCATTCAATTACTACGAGAAAGGAATCCATTAAAAATGATTGCTTTGTATAAGAAATTAGTCGAAACAATTATGATAAACACATCGCATAATAAGTTATTCATACACTCAACATAAAAGAATAGTTATCACCATACAAAAGTGCAATAATGACAGCTGAACATTCAGGCTTTCATATATCAATAACTGAAAATAATTTATCACTTGGCACATAAGAAAAAAGTATTAGGAGATAAAAGTACCATTGGTAATAGCTTCTACTCATGAGCTTTAGCAATATAGATTTATCTTCAAATAATTCAATATCCACTAAGAGTACAAAAGTGCATTTCAGTAGCAAACATCAAACTCAAATATCAATAAATCTCGTTCCATTCATTTATCAAAAACTCCTCAGTGGGGGGGAAAATTGCACATTCTGAATAATTATTTTTGATAAATTCTGGACCCCTCTCTAAATGCCTGAGAGGGGTTTAAATACTACTCTAATGAAAACTAAAAATAAATATTACAAAAATAGATGAGGAGGTTTAAACTAACTTCCTCATTTTAAGAAAAAATGAACTAAAATCAAACTAAAATTGTATCTATTCTAAATCATGTATCTATTCTTTTAAGTTGCAAATATCCAGCATGGGCTTCAAGAGCGTCGGTTGGCCGACATCAAATTTTAATTGTCCTGCAAATACAGAATTGACAAGTGCTGGCACTATCTTCTTGGTGGACATTATGAGGCATTTCAAAGTCATCCACAGGCTATGTGGTTTTACCAGGAACTGCCAGTAAGTATCCCAGTTTAACTTGCTTATTTGTTTAATTGATTCTGCCTTTTCCTCTGCCGTTTGCTTCCCTAGTTTGAAGCTACTGTGCCTTTGGGAGGAATCCTGGAGTGGTCTCTGATATTAAATTTGTTGTATGCAGATTTTTGTTGATGAAATCGATCACGTTGTTTGCTGCTTCTGTTGCTTCCTCCATCGCTTGCTCTGCTTCCTTGAGCTGTGCATCCCATTTTTCAAATAATATTTCTTTATGATATCCATAGATCCTGGGAAATTCTGCTCTTTTCCTTCCTTCCTCTGATTTCTACCAATTCAAAAAGTTAGAAACTTTCTTAAAAACCGAATCATAATCAAGTCGTAAATCTATGACTTGATTTGTAATGTTATCACTTTTTATGCAATGGGAATTCCATTGTGAAATCTTTTGGCAGATTGTTTCTTCCTGTTGCAAGAGTTGG
Organism: Pinus taeda; assembly: GCA_000404065.3. Lineage (NCBI taxonomy): Eukaryota > Viridiplantae > Streptophyta > Pinopsida > Pinales > Pinaceae > Pinus > Pinus taeda. Next base: position 219,470 of record APFE030634917.1, on the reverse strand, counting down.
TCATTGAGGGCAAGGGCTTCTATGATGAATTCTTCAATTTTAGGATCATCCTTATTCAATACTATCATGGTCTGTAATTGTTCTTCTTTATTGGCAAGACTGCTTTGGTAGTTCAATTGCATTTGTTGGAAGTCTTGTTGGAGCTTTGCCAATTGTATCTCTGCTTCTCGCTGACGCTAGAATTCTGTAGTTGCTATTCCAAAAATGGGATCTGATCCTCCTTTTCTTTTAATAGCATCTGAACTTCAGTTGCTTTATTAATTGTTGCAAAAGCATATGCCCCTGCGATTTGAGAGAGCCTAGTTAGGTTTTCCGATGGATTGGTTGTTGGATCTTGCCAAAGAACATCTAAAGCTTCAACTTTTGGAGAGAGTACAATATCTATTTTTCATTTCTTCCTTTTTCTCCTAAGAACAGGCTTATGTTGCGGGCTACAAAATACATCTAGAGGAGGAATCTCCTCTATTTTCAGTACAATTTCGGATGACGGAGCAACAGGAATATGCTCTATGCCTTGAGTATTAATAACCTCTTAGGTTATCATCTCTGTGGCTGTCTCCCCTGGGTTTACCAGGGGCTATACATTCTGTTCCTCAGTGTTGATTAGCTCATTAAAATTCTCCCACTCCTTTTCTAGATCTACTACAATTGGCTTTGTTGGCTTTGCGAGGGGAGTGGGAGTCTCGGCCTGTTTCAGGGACAAAACCTGTTGATCAGGCTTCTCTGTAGACTGAGCTATATCTTTCATAGACCCTTCACTTCTGCTGTGTTCACTCTTTGATTGATTATTGGATTTTTTAGTTGATTCCCTTTCAGACTTTGATTTAGACTTCTCTTCTCCTGAACTTCCACTTATGCTAATATTGGGAATGGGTTCCCTTATTGGTTCAATGCAAATTTGTCTAATGGGACATTTACCAACGTCTATTCTCTATAATGGTTAAACTCTTGAAGTTTTCCTTGGTCAAATTGAAGTTGTACCATATATAGAATCTCTCTAAGAGTGCTCTTCTGCTGAAAGACATCGTCGAAGAGATCGTCTTCTTTAGTAAACACTTTTATTTTGACCATCATTGTAAAATTTTTTATAACATCAAAGGGATCGTACTGCCTCCCTGGGAACTTAGGTAGCTATAAACATAACATATTATCAACCTCTTTAAAAGAATGTATAAATCATATAATGCAAAAGCCCCGCAGACTACAAGGAACTGAGGCCAAATGACCTTCTTAGAATTCTTGAGTTCTCTGCTCATTCCCCCAACACCACAGGTTTGGTAAGCTATTTCTCAAGCCATTAGTTTGTTGGGGACATACAGAGGAAGCACGTGAGGTAAATTAATGCTCCCAAATACCCTAATGTATGTGAAAAAGTCCTCCCCGAACCACCTTCCCACAGGGAGAATGTCAATTTCAGCTTCTGGGAAGAATCTTGGGGTGTCTTTGTTATATAGCAGTTTATGAATAGGGAGCATCACTCCATGAAAAATCTTGTAGAAATGTGGGATGAAAGTGGAATCTCATTGTTCATTGTGATTAAACTGAATAGGAATAGGGTTTTATACTGTCCATTTCCACCCCATGCTAGGAAAGTTGGAGACAAAACAAATGGCATCCATGACATAGGGAATTAAAAATAATGGAGGGTAAAACCTCTGAACAAAACTTCTTTTAGTTAAATAACTTAAAATAGTAGAGGCTAGATTATCTGATAAAATTTGGGCCCAATCCATTATGGTGGCATTGGTGGCATCCAATAAAGGCCACCATTATGATGAAACTTATTGATATCTGGCTTCCCAAATAGTCTACATAGCATTATAGTAGCAAAACAATAAGGAGAAAAGAGAGAGACAATGGCGTACATACCATTTTTATCCTTCTTTAATGGTTACTCCTTCGTGGACCAGCTTTTTGTATAGTCTGCCAAATCCTCATTCTCTTTGGCGAATTTGTCCACAAACTGTTTGTTATAACTGGCCTAGGGTTCTGGCAGGTGATACATACGCCTAAAATTATTTGGGGTAAATGACCCCATGACCTCCTGGTTCCGTGGCTTGAATTTCTTGTCGGATATATCAGCATGGTCTATAATCCATTTTACTATATTTGTGTAAGGGATTATCTTCGGCCTCGCTACAATATGGTGCAAAAATGAGCATACAAGATCTGTTAGTGATGCTTCAGATGACCCACGACCATCTACCATAATTGTAACCTTCATAACTCTCGGGTTTTATTCTTCTAACAATCGGTACATGCCTTCCCAAGTAGATATCCCTGCTTCCTTGGTACAAGTGGTGTCTGTAAATAATGGAGTCATCTCTGACTTTTCAGATGCGGGAGCTTTGCCTTTCTTTCCCATTATGCTCTGCGTGTTGTTCTGCGTACTGCTCCTGAAAATTGTAAGTAGAGGACAAAGATACGATAAGGATGATGGTGAATAATGAACAACAATAAGGTGACGGGAAAGGTTTTTAATTTTTAAAATCATATCAAAGATATCACCTTATGTGAGATGGTCCTTTAAACCAGATCTGAATCAGTTTTTAATAAATAACCATCAATGGACTATTAAGCTGAATTTTAATGCTCATAACTCTGCATTGAATGACGAAAAGTACTATCATTGAACTCTGAGCCCTTAGGTTTGTGATAAAGCGATTTTGTGATTTGCTTTGCAATATCGTAGATCACAATATTGCAAAACCTATTATCTTTAACAACCATTTGTTTCATCAGGTGGCTGTGAGATGTGATTTGTGAGAAGCTTTATCACATTTCGCAATATTTGGGTGCTTTTACATTAAGTGGTGTTGCGGTATTTTTGAAATCTGCGATATGCGATGAGTTTGTAAAACCTACAATTTCGCATTCTTGCATTCTCGCATTCTCACATTTTTGAAGAGTTACTTGTGTAAGGGATGCCCGCCATGACTTCTTTTTGCAATGCGATGCTATCATTAAAAAGCGGGTTTATTAAAGTTTTACTTAGTACTCGATATTTTCTGCTTATAAGGGCTTTCCTAGCTTCTGTGGCTATATGGCACTTTTCATAAGGAGGCTCAATACTTGTAATGTTTTTATGCACATGAAGCATGAAAAGGTAGGAATTCATATTGTTGGGATTTTTGCTTTAATATCATGTTTTATTACAAACAAAAAGGCAATCTTAAGTGCTAAGTTTTGATTTTTTTGGATGGGTCCCCATTTATTAATATTATTTCTAACACTAATTAAAAAAGGGGGGTTGTTGATGGTTACAACAATTGGTGATTCACTTGAAAGAACCAGTTATCTCTGATAGTTTTTTGAATTTTCTAAACCTTCTAAAATAGAAGTGGTTTTGGAAAATCAAACTTTATTGTAGAAATATAAGGTATATAGTGCTATTTGCTAACAACAACATCTTGTTCCATATATCCTAATTCTAATTATCTTCTTCCCAAATTTAGTCATTGTACTTACATCAGTCATTACTTGGTTTATAAAGATAAAAATAAAGACATCTCTATAGATCAGTTTTAGGTGTACTCATTTGTTGTAGGTAGAGCCTCTGCTGCCAGCAGGCGCTCGACAGGGTCACCTGTTACCCAACAATGATCCAGTATCCTACTTAAGAAGTATGCAATTTTCAAAGATAAATCCTCATCTACACTTATTGCTTTTTCTTTTCTTTTAATTCTTAAAGAACAATGTCTTGGTTTGGTGGCCAAATTTGATAGTGCCATTCACTTGATTTATAACTTAACTGAACATTGGCTCATTATGAGACCCCTTGTCTTTTGATTGAAACAATCTCAAGTCATTACCCTGTTTTGGTATGCAGTTTGGCAATGTCAGTTAGTTATAATCTTTATGATCATGATAAGCTGGCTCTTGATGAGACCTCTTATTTTTTAAGTTTATAGTGCATAACTAGATTATTCTTTGAAACTTGCAATTTTCTAAAGTGGGGAGGAAGTCATTAGTTCCTTAAGAGTTCTTCTAGATGAAAATTGTAGAGTTTTAAAAGTAGCTTTTCTATAGAGAATCTTTGTCTTGTTATTAATACTTTTGATGATTGATATGAAGCACACTCCTACTAAAGGCTGTTTTTAATCAAAAATTGTAAAGTTGAAACAAAAGAACAAGTAAAACCTTTAGAATTATAGCACTTGACCGTATTTTTCAAAAATAAAGATTAATTTTGCTAAACACTACCATTTATCCAAGCGAAAAACAAAAGTGACAAGAGACACTACATTTTTTCGTGGAAATTGAAGGTAAACATTTTCAACCTGTTTTATTATCAAAAAGAAAAATAATCTAGAAATAATAATTTAGAAAAATAGAAGAGGTTATCTTCTATGGAAAGTATTTTTTAAGGATCTTCCCATTAATAGGTAAAGACTCTCTTTTCCTTGCTAAGTCTTGTAACATGAAAGTCGATGGATCTATGATCTCAACAATTTGGAATGGTCCAAGCCACATGTGTTGAAATTTAGTATGCTTGCCTTTTTCTTCATGGGCTTTATCACATTTCAATATTAAATCTCCAAGCTTAAACTCTTTCCTAGATACCAAGTTGGAATCAAAAGAAGCCGTTACTAATTGTTGATGATGTGCACAAGTAATTCTGGCCTATTCTCGTTCCTCTTCTAGCTTAAGAATCTACAATTGTCTTAGTTGCAAGGATGAGGAAGGACTTTCTTCGATGAACTGAACTAAGGCTAAAGAAGGAATAGCTAGGTGTGTTGGGAGAACCACTTCTTTCTCATAAACCAAATTAAAAGGAGAAGTGCCAATAGAAGTTTTTTGAGTTATTCGATTTGCCAAAAGAGCGTACATCAAAGACTTATGCCAATTTCTATGAATTTGATCAATAGTCTGTTTAATGATTTTGATCAGGTTTTTGTTTGTTGATTCAGCCAACCCATTCCCTTGTGGGTAATAATTGGTAGAATACATGAGTTTAAAGCCTCTTTTGAGCGCAAATTCCATCATAGCATTACTAGAAAAATACGATGCATTGTCAAACATTAAAGCCGAAGGTAAGCTAAAACTGGTAATTATGAATTGATCAATGAAATCTATGATACTCTCAGAGTTGGATGACTTGAGTGGAACTGATTCTACCCATTTAGTAAAGTAATCGGTAGCTGTGAGGATGTACTTATGCTGTTTAGAAGAGTGAGGAATGATCTCACCTATTATACCCAATTTCCATTGTTGAAATGGTTGATCGATGTTGACCAGCTGTAATGCCAATGATGGCTTCCTTTGTCTTCCCACAACAATTTGACAAATCTGACATCTTCTTACATAGTTGTGTGCATCCTTAAATAATGTTGGCCAGTAGTACCCTACGTGCAAGATTTTGTGGCTGCCACATCTCCTGTGTAATGTCCCCCTGCTGGTCCATCATGAAGTTCCTGCAATACTTTTTTAGCTTCAAATTTCCATATGCATCTAAGAAGAATAGAATCATAATTCATCCTAAAGAGTACATCATTTACAATTTGATATTGCTTGGCTTTTAATCTGAGGGCCCTTTTCTTTGCATGATTCAAATGTGAAGGAGCATATCCATTCTTTAAGTAAAACATGATATCAACATATCTTGATTCATTATCATATAGGCTTACCTCATACATTTGTACCTCACTGTCTGGGGACTGTATCTCTGATATGTGCGATGCTCCAGCCAGCATCCTGCAAAAACCTTGACCTTTTACAATATTTGCTGGCTTGATTTCAGCATCATATTCTTGTAGGGTTGTGACTTAATTCGCTTTCTTTTCACCCACATCTTTCTATAACAAATGATTTCTTACCACTGGAAATGGTACTATTATTTTTGTATGAGCCTTAAGAAGAAAAGGTCTAAAGTGTTTGATCGCTTTGAATACAGCATAAGCCTGTTTCTCAATGTTGGAGTAATTTAATTCGGCTCCCTGTAAGTTTGAATGGAAAAAGGCAATTGGGGCTTCTGCTTTATCTTGATTTGCTTGTGTGAGTATTACAGCATACAATTTCTCAGAAGCAAATGTATACAAAATGAAAGGATCAGAAAAGTTTGGAGTAGCTAGAGATGGGGCATTTATAATCGTTTGTTTTATTAGGCTGAATGCTTCATGTTTTGCTTGGCCCCATTTGAAGAGAAATTTTTTCTTAATCATTGCTTGGAGAGGTGAAACAATTCTTGAGAAATCGGGGACAAATATTTTAATGAAATTGATCTGTCCAAGAAAGGATTCCATTGTTTTTTTTATTTTTTTTATTTTCATTTTTTTTTATTTTTATTTTTATTATTATTATTTTTTTTTATGGGGTAATGATATCTCAGAAATATCCTTAATCCTATATGGATCAATATGGATTCCAGATTTAGACACTATGAATCCGAGAAGCTTTCCTTCACTTAATGCAAAAAATAACTTTTTTGGATTAAGTGAATTCCCATATTTTTGACATCGTTGGAAGATCTGTTTTAAATCTCTAGGGTGATTAATACATTTTTTAGAATGCACTGTTATGTCATCTAAGTAAATCACCATTGACTTATTCACTAATCCTTTAAATGCAATATCCATGGCCCTTTGAAATGTGGCACCGGCATTAATCAACCTGAATTACATCTTTTGATATGCATACGTGCCCCATTTCGTTCTGAATGTCATCTTCAATTGATCATCTGGATGGACTAAAATATGGTTATATCCAAAGAAGCCATCTAAAAAGGACATCAATTCAAACCCTGCAACTGACTGTAATATTTGTTCCATATGTGGTAGTGGAAAATTGTCCTTTTGGCAGGCTTTATTGAGATTTCGAAAGTCAATACAAATTCGGATGTCTCTGTTTTTTTTATTTCCGACTAGTACTAGGTTGGAAACCCATCTAGAATGTCAAATGGGAAAAATAATTTTAGTTTTCAGTAATTCATTCAGTTTAGACTTAATCTGATTTTCTAAATTAGGATGGATTTTCCTCAGCTTCTGTTGGAATGGTTTTTCGTCAGTGATCATCGGAATTGTATGTTGTATGATTGAAGTGTCGTAGGTTTTTAGGTCATTGTAATTCTAGACAAAGACATTTTTATACTATTTCAAGAGTCGAATGAAGGCTAATTTTTCCTTGAGAGTTAGGCCAAGACTAAGTTGATATTCTGCAGCTTTATGTCAGTTCCTAGATTCACCCATTCATATCTCAGAGTTGAACTCTAAAGTTTTGAATTGGTGGACCTTTTGAATCTATCCTTTAAATCGTACAGGTCTTCCAATTCGACTACAGATTTGGGTATAGCATTATTGGTGCTTCCTTGTTGTAACTGCTTGTCATGTTGGTCTTCATCAATTATCTGATTATTGTAAGAGCCTTCTGAAGTCAAAATTTACAATATCAGGGTCATCGTTAAAAACTCTCCAGTTGGTAACATTATCTGGGATGTAGGGTCTAAAGATCAATTTGATTGAGAATCTCTCTGGACTATAGTCTTCTGAGGGATTGAGCTTGGAAGCTACATTAGCCAGGAGGTTAGCACTAGCATTTTGGAGTCTGGGAATAGATGAAATATTGAATTCTATAAAATGTGAAGTCAAGTCTTGTACTAACGATTGATAATGCTTTAGGTGACCCGATAGACAATGTATAGTATTTCGTACCTTCTTAATAATGATCTCAGAATCCCCAAAGACTTGTAGATATTTGATGTCAAGTCTGATTGCCTTGTATAACCCTTGAACTAGAGCTTCATATTCTGCAGTATTATTTGTGCAATCGAACTTGAGTCTACAGGTTAGCATGGTTTTCTCTCCTTCTGGACTAATTAATATACAACCTGCTCTTGCTCCATCATTAGACTTAGAACCGTCGAAAAATAATTTCGAAAACAAAGATTTATTTATAGGCCTATCTACAAAATTAATGCATTTAGAAGTATCTGTTTGAGAAAAAATTTCTATCTGAGATAAAATTGAATTTTCTAAAAATGGTGAAGTGTGAGCATTGAAATTCCCTAAGAACGAATCAAGAGAATAATTTCCAATTATATTATTGTTGTATGCTATAGGTTCATTTTCTCCTTCTAACTCCATTACTATGTACTTTTGGTGTCTTTGTTGCTCAACCTTTATCTAATTTGGTTGACCATTGTAAGGGAGCCACATGTGTAACCAATTGGTTGCAAAGTAACCGTGATGCTTCTCTGACCATTCTCTTCTAAGAATTAATCCATAAAATTCAGGAATGTCTGCAACAAGTATATCAATGACTTGACATACCTTTGGATTCGATGAAAGCCTTATGGTCACTTGATTGAGTTCACCAATAACTTCGACTTGAGATCAATCTAGTTGCACTATGCGTACTACAGACTTTTGAGGTTGGACATTTAACTTTTCACAAACTGTCTTAGGCAAAATATTAGATGAAGCACCAGAGTCTAGCAAAAAGTTATGCAAATTCTTATTGAAAACTTCAAAGGTAAGGAGGAATGGAGGGGTATGGGATTTTTACCTTCCTCCAATTAAAGCGATGTCATTTGGATCAAATTTATTTGACATACCAGTCAGAGGTCTTCCCATTTCATGAGTAGCTTGTGAGATTACAATGACAGGTAGAGGCACAATCGGTACTGCATGCAGCTCTTTCAATAGTAGTTTTTGTTGATGCTTTAATTTACTCAGCTCATGAAAAGTGATGTTGGCCCTAGTCTTCTTCATGTCTTCAACAATATTATACTCCATTTCATCGGAAATGATAAGTGTTTTAGTTGGAGTTGTTGAATCAGATTGGACTGGGTTTGTCTGAGTTGCCTTTGGTGAGGACTTCTTACCTGCAATTTTATCTTTAGAAGCTAGGCTTGGGTTTTTCTATTTAGAACTAGATTGTGGAGGATCAAGTTGATTTCTGCTTCTAGTAGTCACTGGTAATGCGTCTTGATCTTCTTCATCTCAGAGAAGGAAGTCCCACATTCCTTGTAGTTCTACAACTTCATCATCATCGGTATGTTCCTCATCAAAACTTCTTCTTCTTCTCCTTCTAATTCTGCGTTTGTTATAGCGTTTAGAGGCTTCAGATTGATTGAAGGATTCTTCCTAAAAGGTTTGAAAGGCTTCTTGGAAGAGGTTTCTGCCACTTGTTTCTTAATATCAACCATTTTGTTGGACATGGTTTTTAAAACTTTCTGTAACCCTTCCAAATTGAATGGGTCCTTTGATTGTTTTTTCTTAGGGTCATCTCTAAAAGAAACCTTTTTAGATTTTCTTTCATCTACAACATTTTTCGTTTCTAAAGCTAAGATACGGTTTTCCACCGCTATCGCTTCTTTCATGTTTTCTGCCAATGTTGGCTTAGCAACCCTATCTACAAAGATTGCTATATTCGAAGGTAAGGCAGATATATACCATTCTCTTTGAACCTCTTCACTAGGTTTAGATGCGGTAGGAATCTTATTTAAGGGTTTGTTAAATCGCGAGTTGAAATCTTTGATAGGCTCTCTTGATTCGGATTTAAGATTTGAGAGATCATTCATTAATGTCGCTGTAGACCTATCATCACCAAATTTAGTCAAGAATTGCTCTTGGAAAATGTTCCAACAAGTAATGGGTCCTGATGGTAATGAAAAATACTAGGACCCAGCTGCTCCTTATAAGGTATACGGGAAAAGCCTAACAACAACGTCTTCTTCAGTAACTCCATTTAAGTTTATTGACAACATAAAGTTGTTTATGTGTTCTTCTACTAGTATGCCTGCATCTGGGTTAAACTTTGGCAACCATTTTTTAGGATAAGCCAACAATTGACTCAAGGGTGCAGGCATTGTGGCTGCCCTTGGATTGTTCCATGGTCTCTGTGCCATTGTTGAGATACTAACTGAGGAAAGCACAAAAGAAGTTCCAAGTGGTTGGAAAGACGATGTGGATGTTCCAATACCCTGTTGAACAACAATATGGAGTTGGGGGGTGGATGGTTGACTTTGCAATGTATTAGATGAAATGGATGATGATGATGAAAGAGCCTCATTGTCAGACCCTTCCGGTGTCTTCCTTGCTCTTTTCCATTTAAGTAGAGGGAATTTTGTTGGTTCAATACCAAGCTTTTTACTCTATAATCTGGTAAGAGGATGGGAAGGAATGTATTGTGAAGTCACACTACCTTGAGATAACTCAGATTTATGTGGTGATATTGAAAATCCTTGAAGTTTATGAATTAAAGACTAAACTTCAAGAGGTTCAATAGTGGATTTATCTTAAATGTTCAGGTTTTCAATAGTGGTTGTTGTTTTCTCAACTTCTCGCTTGTAAATTGGAGATTCAGAATGCGAGGGAGAAGTCGAAGGAGATGTTGAGGGGGATTTACTCTTAGAATGGGCTATAGATTTGAATTCACTCGCCATTCATAGTTCATGCCCTCCTTCTAGCACCAAATATGTTGAAGGCCCAAAAATCGGGTCTACAATAAGGGGGATAACCACCTGTTCTGGACCTTGAAAGAAACTCCTTTTCCGTTTGGAATAGTGGCTCCGACTGGGGATGTTGGGACCAATTTCTCAATCTGTTTATGTTGGTGAACTAATGGGATGATGCTTTTCTTTTTTGGGTTTATGGGGTGAATTCTTTATTCTAGATTTAATCTATCTCTTAACTAACATATGCAATTTATTCTTATGAAAGAAAATATCTAACTTTAAACTATCCCAGGAGTAACGCTTTACTTATGCGATTTAAAATAATTTCCAACAACAATTGATATTAAAAATCATTTAATTACCATGAGAAATGAATCCATTAAAAGTGATTTCTTCGTATAATAAATTATATGAAACAATTATGATAAACACATCGCATTATAAGTTATTCATACACTTAGCATAAAATAAAATTTATCACCATACAAAAGTGCAATAATGACAGTTAACATTTAGGCTTTCATATATCAATAATTGAAAATAATTTATCACTTGGCACATAAGCAAAAAGTATTAGGAGCTAAAAGTACCATTGGTAATAGGTTCTACCAATGGTAATAGGGTAATTCCGCTCTTTGTCCTTCGTCTAATTTCTGGCAATTCAAAAAGTCAGAAACTTTCCTAAAACTGAATCATAATCAAGTCGTAAATCTACGACTTGATTTGTAATGTTATTGCTTTTTACGCAATGGGAATTCCATTGCGAGATCCTTTGGCAAAGTGTTTCTTCCTGTTGCAAGAGTTGTTCATTGAGGGCAAGGGCTTTTGTGATGAATTCTTCAATTTTAGGATCATCCTTATGCAATACTATCATGGTCTGTAATTGTTATTCTTTATTGGCGAGACTGCTTTGATAGTTCAATTGCATTTGCTGGAAGTCCTGTTGGAGCTTTGCCAATTGTATCTCTGCTTCTCGGCTGATGCTGGACTAGTATAATTGTTGTTCCAAATATAGATCTTATCCTCCTTTCCTTTTGATAGCATATGAACTTTAGTTGCTTTATCAATTGTTGCAGAAGCATATGCCCATGTGATTTGAGAGAGCCTAGTTAGGTTTTCCGATGGATCAGTTGTTGGATATTGCTAAAGAACGTCCAAAGGTTCAGCTTCTAGAGAGAGTACAATATCTATTTTTCGTTTATTCCTTTGTCTCCTGACAACAACCTTATGTTGTGGGCTATAAAATACATCTAGAGGAGGAATCTCCTCTATTTTCAGTACAATTTCGGATGACGAAGCAACAAGAATATGCTCTGTGTCTTGAGTATTAATAACCTCTTTTGTTATCATATCTGTGGCTGTCTCCCCTGGGTTTATCAATGGCTCAACATTCTATTCCTCAGTGTTGATTAACTCATTAAAATTTTCCCACTCTTTTTCTAGATCTACTACAATTGGTTTTGTTGGCTTTGCAAGGGGAGCGAGAGTCTCGGCCTGTTTCGGGGACAAAACATGCTGAACAGGCTTCTCTGTAGATTGAGTTGTATCTTTGATAGACCCTTCACTTCTATTACGTTCACTCTTTGACTGCTTATTAGTTTTTTCAACTGATTCCCTTTCGGACTTTGATTTATACTTCTCTTCTCCTGAACTTCCACTTATGCTAATACTAGGAGTGGGCTCCCTTATTGGTTCAATGTGTAATTTGTCTAATGGGACATTTGCCAAATTCTGTTCTCTATAATGGTTAAACTCTTGAAGTTTTCCTTGGTTAGAATGAAGTTGTTCCATATGTAGGATCTCTCTGAGAGTGCTCTTCTGCTGAAAGACATTGTCGAAGAGATCGTCTTCTTTAGTAAACAATTTTATTTTGACCATTGTTGTAAATTTTTTTATAACATCAAAGGGATCATACTATCTCCTTGGGAACTTGGGTAGTTGTAAACATAGCATATTATCAACCTCTTTAAAAGCATGCCTTAAATAAAATAATGCAAAAGCCCCGCAGACTACAGGGATCTGAGGCCAAATGGCCTTCTTAGAATTCTTGAGTTCTCTGCTCATTCCCCCAACACCACAAGTCTGGTAAGCTATTTCTCAGGCCATTAGTTTGTCGAGGACATAGAGAGGAAGCATGTGAGGTGAGGTAATTCAACCAAATACCCTAATGTATGGGAAAAACACCTCCCCGAACCACCTTCCTACAGGGAGAATGTCAATTTCAGCTTCTGGGGAGAATCTTGGGGCGTCTTTGTTATATAGCATTTTATGAATAGGGAGCATCACTCCATGACAAATATGTTAGAAATGTGGGATGAAATTGGACTCCCACAATGCTTTGTGATAAACCTGAATAGGAAGAGGGTTCTGTACTGTCCATTTCCACCCCATGCTAGGAAAATTGGAGAAAAAACAAATGGAATCCATGACATAGGCACTTAAAAGGAATGGAGGGTAAAACCTCTGAGAAAAACTTCTTTTAGTTCAATAACTTAAAATTTGGGCCTAATCCATTATGGTGGCATTGGTGGCCGCATCCAAAAAAGGAAACCATTCTGATGAAAACTTATTGATATCTGGCTTCCCAAATATTCTACATAGCATTATAGCAACGAAAAAATAAGGAGAACATAGAGAGCCAGTGGCGTACATACCATTTTTATCCTTCTTTAATGGTTCCTCCTTCACGGACTAGCTTTTTGTGCAGTCTGCCAAATTCTCATTCTCTTTGGCGAATTGTTTCCACAAACTGTTTGTTATAACTGGCTTAGGGTTCTAGATGGTGATACATACGCCTCAAATTACTTGGGGTAAATGACCCCATGACCTCCTGGTTCCATGTCTTGAATTGCCTGTCAGATATCTCAGCGTGGTCTATAATCCATTTTACCATATTCGTGTAAGGGAGTATCTTCGGCCTCGCTGCAATACAGTGCAGAAACGAGCATACAAGCTCTGTTAGTGATGCTTCGGCTAACCCACGTCCATCTATTGTAACTGTAACCTTCATAACTCTCGGGTTTTCTTCTTCTAACAGTTGGTACATGCCTTCCCAAGTAGATATCCATGCTTCCTTGGTAAAAGTGGTGTCTATAAATAACAGAGTCATCTCTGACTTTTCAGATGCAGAAGATTTGCCTTTCTTTCCCATTACGCTTTGTGTGTTTTTCTGTGTACTACTTCTGAAGATTGTAAGTAGAGAACAAAGATACGATAAGGATGATGGTGAATAATGAACAACAATAAGGTGATGGGAAAGGCTTTTAATTTTTAAAATCATATCAAAGATATCACCTTACGTGAGATGGTCCTTTAAACAAGATCTGAATCATTTTTTAATAAATAACCATCAATGGACCATTAAGCTAAATTTCAATGCTCATAACTCTACATCGAGCAACGGAAAGTACTGTCATTGAACTTTGAGCCCTTAGGTTTGCAATAAAGCGATTTTGCGATTTGCTTCGCAATATCGCAGATTGCGATATCGCAAAACCTATTATCTTTAACAACCATTTGTTTCATTGGGTGGCTACAAGATTCGATTCACGAGAATCTTTATCGCATTTCACAATATTTGGGCGCTTTTACATTAAGTGGCACTGCGGTATTTTTGAAATTTGTGATATGCGATGAGTTTGTAAAGCTTACAATTTCGCATTCTCACATTCTCACATTCTCGCATTTTCGAAGAGTTACTTGTGTAAGGGATGCCTGCCATGAACTTTTTTTGTGATGTGATGCTATCATTAAAAATAAGGTTTATTAAAGTTTTAGTTAGTACTCGAGATTTTCTGCTTACAAGGGTTTTCCTAGCTTTTGTGGTTATATGGCGATTTTCATAAGGAGGCTCAATACTTGTAATGTTTTTAAGCACATGAAGCATGAAAAGGTAGGAATTCATATTGTTTGGATTTTTGCTTTAATATCATGTTTTGTTGAAAATAAAAAGGCAATCTTAAGTGCTAAGTTTTGATTTTTTTGGAAGGGTCCCCATTTATTAATGTTATTGCTAACACTAATAAAAAAAGGGGGGTTGTTGATGGTCACAACATTTTCTTGGGCCACAGTGTTTATGGTGATTTGGGGATTTCTGTTACCACCCCAACGCCTTCTAGGACATCCCCCACCATTTGGGTCTGCGCGACCTCGCCAGCGGGTACCTCTTCAATTCCTAACCATCCTTAGTGGCTGTCATCATCTCTAGACTATATTCTGTCTCTCGTGAACTTAGGAGCTTAATTATTGCTCGGCTCTCAACACTCTATGCTCTGCTCAAACGCTCAATTCTCAAATGACAAAGTGTTGTTCACTGGCTAGCCTTGTGAGTTTTATAGCACCTTTCGAATTTGAATTCGACCGTTCCCCCCAATTTCGGGCCATTAATGCTTTCTTGGTGGCATATTTTCCCAAATCTTTCCCATAACTCATGTCTTAAATGCCCGCCGCGCACTCCATTTGGCCTCAAATCGGACTTCTTGTCATGAATAGTGACACCAATGGTCACTTCCCAGCCAATCTATGCAGCAGCGCAGCCCTCCATGCGCAGTCACAAACCTTGTGACGTTCTAATTTTGCGTGCATCTCCCATATTGCATAGCCCCTAGGCAGAATATTTTATAGTCTCGTGCTGCCTTTCAACTACCTGGAGTGCTAAGACTGTCCTTCCTATGGCTAGTCAGGTGAGCACATCGCCCGTGTGGGGCTTCATCTTGTCCTCCACCATGGTTCATGGAGAATCCACATCTTCCATTGTAGTGATTGGCATCACACACTCTACTATTTGCACTGCGTTACCCTGGTCACTACGTTTGGTGAGATGTGGTCTCAGCCACGACAGCAAAATAACCAGTTCACACTGATAGTTTTCCAATTTATTAGTATGACTGTACACACCTTGCCCTGCCATCCTCAGTTGTTCGACGAGGAATGCTTCCTTCATTTCATTTTCCAGCTTCTTGACCTCTATGTCCATTAAAGTGCTTTTCTCCCTTAGATGTACTTGGTCTTTTTCAAGTTCGTGAAGTCTAAATTTTCCCCGTCAGATTTGTTCCTCAAGTCTTATATGTTCTATTTCGCGTAGCTGTGTGATTTCTTCGTTCTGGTCTGTGCAGACTCTCATATCTATGGGTTCTGTTGTGCGTGGACTCGACTTTGCATGCTCCACAGGGATTTCATCCCCTGCTTCATACTTCAGCTTTGGAAGCTTTTGCACTGTCAGAGTTTTTCACATCGTCCTATAAGCCCACACAACCACTGGTACATGTAGGTCCCTGTCGATGTGTCTCACATGGTGGACCTTGTTCAGCACTTTGCACACCTTGTCGAAGGCTTCCCCATGTATGAATTTCGGCGCGCTAGGACTTATCATACTTTATCATTCACACACCTGCCCTGCCTACTTCCACTTGTTGTTCATATTTCCTATCATGATAGCGGTGTGCATTCATGCGAGCTATGTACCATATGCCTATACCCATCTAGAAAGTTGGGCGCGCAAGCTGTTTTGTCCAACCTGCCTAGCTTCCATCCTCATTGGAGGATTCACAAATCGTAAGCACATCATCTTTCCGCATTCGCACCAGTCCCTAAAACTCTACTGTTGTGTACCCCACCACCTTGTGGGCCTAGCACGTAGTGCCCATTTCACAACATTGAATTGCTACTATTCTAGCACTTTGTTCTCAAATTTGTTCAAGAATTTATCCACCGCTATCAACCTATCATACATTAGTAGCTCCCTTACCTCCGTTGTCACATAGTGTAGTGATCTTACCATCATGTTGCAATTGAGCATGGTTACCTCATGTAACAGGTTTTGCCATCATTCTGTTTCCTCATCTGAATCTGATGTACAGGAGCTTTTGACCTCCCACGAAATCTGGCCATCTGCTGTAGGATTCACCCAATCCTGTTCCCGATTGGTTATCTTGTAGATACAATCTAGCTCGTCATCGTGCATTGGCTCTACGCAGCGCGATTCTTCCACAGGGTCTAAAGGTACCACTACACAAAGTGACTTTTTCTCAAAGATCATTTTGTGCTTCTTTAGATTTATCACTCTGTTCATATCAGTGGCCTAATCTATTCCTAGTAGCATAAGATAGGGATTGCTTTCATCGACAATATCTATCACCTTGAAATCTGCAAGCATGCTTGCACCTTCGATGTCTTCTATTATCCCCTACAATCTTCCCATCAGTAGGATCTTCTGCTTTGGCAGCACATTCATGTCCGATCCTAGATCCAAAATTACTTGATCCATTTCATACTCCCTGATTTTCGTAGTCAATCTTATTTCCCTTCTTGTTCGCGATGTGTGCTTTTTGAGCTTCTAGACTACGTGCAGTTCTCCTGACCCAGTGCACCTAGTGATAAGCTCCTGCAGTCCCTTCACAGCCTCGCTGTCGTACAACAGCTTCATACATATCTCCAGAAGGGTAGTGATCATTGAAGGATCCATCTCTGGCTCTAGTTGATCCTTACTACCTGAAGTGGAGGCCTCCGTGAAGCTCTTCTTAGCTTCGATGAATGTCTCCTTTGCGTGCTCCAAATCAAATTCAGGTTCCTTTGTAGGAGCCTTGCAAACCCACGCACTTTCTTCAGGCTACTTACCTTTGTGATCTCTTGTCGTGATACCGCTTCAAAGCACTATGTTTACATTTGGGTCCTCTTCGTGTGGCTCATACTTCATCATTTGCAAATTCTGAGTCAGGGGAGGCTGGAGTATCCCTTTATCGCGCAACCTCGCTATCAGTGTAGGGTAGTCCTCCATTTCCTGATCAAACTGAGTACAATATAAACATGATGCTCTCGTCGGATTTGTACAATTGTGGGCATAATGCCCTGGCCCTCCGTAATTGTAACAAATCAACTATCCGTGACCCCTTCATGGTCGCATTCCACCTCGACCTTGTTCGTGCCCTTGAAATCCAGCACACGCCATTCCCACATTTGGATTGAGGGCTCGTGTTTCGGTTTGCACACTGTAGGCAGGAGTCCAATCCATCATTAGTTCATAACTTCTGCAGGTGTGCTCATCATGGCCTATCGACATGTAGAAATTATAGAACAATTGCTGGGATGTTTGTGTATACTTTTGTAATAAATGACAATTATCTGTAGCATGTTTTCCTCCTATCTGACAAATCACACTCCATAATGCAGGCGGCGTGCTCGGTCTTGCTTGTGCCTCTAGTCTTAATTGCATAAACCCTCCTCTCGCCAAGTAGTTCGCGAAGACTAGACAATGGTCCTTATCATGTCCCTAGCCTTTACATTTTATGCACCATATCTCCTTGCATGCCTCTGCCCAAGTTGTCCTTTCCTGTTTCAAAATCTGCATTTCCAGACACAAATTTTGTAGTTGAGCATGGATTTTTTGGACTCCCAGGCCAGGATCTTGTATTAGGGTCTTGTGCAGTCTCATTACAATCTCCAAAGATTTGGCCTGGGTGGATAACTTCTGCTGCGATACTGCCATCCTTAAATGCAGAGATAGGGACACTACAAACCATGTGCGTGTTGTCCATCTGTCAAGGTCATGTTGGCTTCATGAATCATACTTTTTAGTCTCTAATCTAGATCCCATGGGGTCTCACTTGGAAGCATCACGATTTCCTTAAACTTGATAATCGATTGTGTGTCCGAATTTGACCTGCTAAATTCCATGTTCAGCACAACCTCGATATCTGTGATCCCCGCGTTTGGATGGTCATTCAAATTCTTAATGTACCATGTTAGTGTGTGATCCTACAACACACTTACCAGTGTTGCCTTCTTTATATTGTCATCCATGACTCCTTGTGCTTCCCATACGACCCTTACCATGAACCAGAATTGGTCTGGATCTTCATTCCCTACTCCTCTGAATACTGGAAATTTTATCATGCTCACCATATTGAACTGTGGTGGTGGCAGAGGTGGTGTGGGCAGAGATGGAGTTGAAGATGGTGAGACTGGTGGTGGTGTAGGTGGGGGTGGTATGAGTGAAATTCGTTGTCGTATCAAACTGATCGCACTCCTCTGAGAAACTTTCGCGAGCTCTTCCTCACTTTCCCGTTGAGGTGAAATCAAGGGGCTATTTTCTATCTCTGCACTATCTTCATTTCTCTATATCCTCGCACTTCACGTAGCCCCAAAAATCAATTTATTCACATAACCCACTTTTCACACAATAAATCTTAATCCAAATGTCAAATATTTAATGTACTTACCTCGCGGTCCTTTGAGGAAGCGTCGTTCCTCTTCACTGTAGCTGACTGTCATGTATACCATGAACTCAGTGATAAATTATCTTATAATTCGATCAGCCAATGGTCTGCAGCGTGCGCGATCTCATTTTCCAAAGCTTCTAGTCTGCGCATTAATTCAGGAGTCAACACAATTGGTTTGTCAAGCCTACATCTTCCTTGACTATTAGCTAGCTTCGCGATCCACTCATACAACTCAGAGGGAAAGGATGCAAATAAAATTTTGTGGATTTCCGTATATAAGTAGCGCTCCAACCACTATTCCTTTGATACTCGCGGATTCTTGTTTTCGTGCGCCGTGAACTAGTGAATCTTTTTGTCTAACTACCCTTCCATTTCTTTCTTCATTGGATTCTAGTGACACGACATTAGACATCCCTTATACAGATCCCTGTCCTGGCAATGAAACCATTTGTTGGTTTGTTGGGGCCTGACCCAGGTTCAGAGGTGAATTATCCAAAAAAATCCCAGTACTACTGGACCTTTTGGCAATAATCAGCAGAGCACGGACTGAGGTCTCACCCGAAGTAGTATGGGAGGGTGCTAGAACCAGGTTTTCACACCCTGACATGTCTGATGGGTTCCAAGTGGTCCGTAGTTTTGGCCCTGCATGCATGTCGCTACGCGCACTTATCAATACCTCAAAGCCTATGATTTTGTCTTCGCGCAACCCTACTCGGGGGCCGAACAGTGTTATTACCGAAATCCTTACTAGTAACTCGATATTAGCTTATTAACTTAGCTTATCTATATGCTTTCCGTTATACTTAACAATATTCACCATTCATACAAATGCATGCAGTAAATAAATAGTATAATTGCAAATGATATCAACCGTGTAATAACATAAGAATAGATAGACAGAATTGAGATAAAACTTCTATTTATTATTCTTCCTCCTCGGTTACAAACTCGACTCCACCCTGTGCACTTAGCTGCAAGGGTTTGCGCACTCAGCTGCGGAATCTACTAGGCCTCTGTGCACTCAGCTGCAGAGCCTCTTCCTACTATTACGACCCAGGATTCACTTAGACACTTGCTTTGTACTTCTATCTCATTCTATCCATTCTATTCTATTATGATATGATTCTCCTTACAACTTAGAGCCTCGCTCTTATTTATATAATCCCATGGTCTGCGGACCATGGGTAGGCCGACATTACATTCAAACTTAGGGTGGACAAACCTATGACTTTAACATACATTTCGTGCCTGCAATTCGCAGGGATTTATAATAATATTACTCAAAACTTGGTCTTTGAGCCCCAAAACATGTTGTAGGGGGATTCCATGCCCAACAACTGTGCATGTTAATGACTAGAATAAATCTATTTTTGTTTTTATCTCTTTTTTATGGAAGAGTGTGAAAGCTAATCTCTTTTGGTGATGTGTTAGGTGGCTTAGGAATGCTAGTGGATGTTTGGAAGGTTTGGAAGACCCTTAGGTGACCTTGTCTAGCTTCCTAGAGGGTTTTCCCTCAATTCGGCCTGACAACAGGCCACTACAGAAAAACCTATAGGATGTCCTAAAAACCTATAGGATTCCTTGTATTTCTACAGGATACAACCGAGAGAAAAATGATGGGTGATAAATGTGATGGAAGGCTTAGGGAAGGTGGTTGGTGGATGGAATGAAGCAAGAAAATGGCTAGAATCACTCAGAACTCAAAACCAAGGTTGGGAGATGGTTGGATTTGTTCAACATGCTTGGAAAAATTTCCTTGTAAAATGATGAAATTGGTGAGGGTCTTAGTGAAAGTGAGGAATGATAATCGATGGATGAATTTTGAAGGAGGTTATAGGCTATGAGATCTCTCTTTACTTCTGAAACACCTACACTACATCAAACATTGATATTTTCCCAAAAATCATGTAAACAATGAGAATTTCAATAAGCTAGGAAAACAGAGTTTAATGAGCTAGCTTTCTACTTCATGCATGAGGAAAACTTGCAGCATAAGATGGAATTTGTTGGATTGTGGGTGCCTGACCCATGTTCAACATTAGTTAGCCTTCAAATCCCTACACTATTGGCCCTTTCGGCATCAACCCATGGAGTGCAGACTAAAGTCTCACCCGAAGCAATATGGGGGGATGTTGGAACCAAGTTTTTGCACCCTTGAGATGGTTGTGATGTCGGTTTATCCTGTCTATACCTTCCTGCACATAGGTTGCTTAGCCCTCTATTCCACCCTTCAATACCTTTGCAAAATGATACAATCGGCTTTCGCACAACCCTAATTTGGGTTTGAAGTCCTTTCGCATTGCTAGGGCAGCGAACTGTGATATCTTCCTAACTAGGCTAAGTGTCTTTATTATCAAATCTTAGTTAGCTTCGCGTAAATAGATGTGCCTACTTACAGTTACTTATCCAACACAATTACATACATTCGTGCAACATATAAACATTATAAGTGAAATTTATACCCAATATAATATATGTATAAACAGGAAATAAAGACGCAGAAATTGTAGAATAGTTCTCTTTATTGATAATTCCGAACAATTACAGACTCGACCCGCCTTGCACACTCATCTACAGGGGTCCATGCACTCAACTCCAGACTTCTAGGCCTCTGCGCACTCAGCTGCAGAGCCTCTACCTATGCTACGACCCAAAACTCAGACTTCTACTTCTGAGCTATCTCTTATACATCATATCTTCATTAATGTATTCTTCAATTAATTAATTCTCCTAACTACTTGGAGCTTAGGTCTATTTATACAATCCCATGGTCCGTGGACCATGGGTAGATCTTCTATAGCTGACATTACATTTCCAAAATAAGGGCTGACAACCCTATGACCCTTTAACAACTACATGCTTCACAACCAAAAAATGCGAAGTCTTTACATTTGGATTACAAAATCTGACTAAAATATGGGCTTTTAGCCCCAAAACTGCCCTTGGGGGATCCCGTGCCCAACAAGCCCCCAATGCAAACATTGTGACTCGCCCTCAAGTCACTTTGCAGGTGCAGAGATCTTAGCACGAAGACCTCCTAGCTCCATTTGGATCACCGCAACATCAACAGTGCACTGAGAAACCACCTATTAGACTTCTTCCACGGGTTATTCGGTGATTACTGTTGAACTGCTTCTCTGAATCTTCTGCTAAGCTTCCTATAGTTTTGCAAGATTTCCCTCAATGGAGGCTGTGATCATGTAAGCCTCGTCTATCCATGACTGTAGGCATGCTTTTAAGGCTGCTTATTTATGCCGAATGACATGCACTTGTTTTTTGAATGCCTTTGCCTCCTGCATCCATGCAAGCCTCTCTGTAAGGGAAACCATTTGGGTGGTCTCTTTTACCTTGTCATATCTCTATTGTAGCTCACACGCCTCTGTCTCTAGGTGCTCTACATTTGGGTCCTCTTGCAAGGTGGTTAGGACCTCGAATGACTGTTCAAACAGCTGCACGTAGTCTATCACTGCACTGTCAACTGCCACTATTGTTGTTGTAACAGCGGTGGTACATTGTTCCCTGACTTCCGATAGAGTTGACCATTGTGCCTTCAACTACAGTTTTGCAATTTGTAGGTTCAGCTCCAGCTGAACCCTAGCTATCTCTACTTGAGTGTCGCAAACCCCTGTGGCTAACTTGCAGATGTGCACCTCCACCAATTATTCTACCGGAATGTCCAACTCCGGGACCATTCGGCAGGCTTCCTCTACTACATGCATAATTTGCTTGTTTTGCTCCACTGCCTCATTGCAATGCAGGCCCAACTGCTCAATGTTGA
This sequence comes from Pinus taeda, assembly GCA_000404065.3. NCBI lineage: Eukaryota > Viridiplantae > Streptophyta > Pinopsida > Pinales > Pinaceae > Pinus > Pinus taeda. The sequence continues at coordinate 197,083 of APFE030634917.1, read as the reverse complement.
TGCATTGCTAGCTCATCACCTGTAGAGTGCGACTCTCCCGGGCCCTGAGTTCTGCAGTGACTCCATCCTATAAGAGGTAGAGTGTCTCTCGAGGGAGCGTAGCCATGTTCAATCCTACCCCTTTCAAACTACTAACTGTGGGCCTGTCAGCCTCCTTCTCTATAATAAGTGCCCCATTTGGTAGCACTATCATCTTGGTCACCCTTGTGTGCAACATCTCCTCGTAGCTGAAGTGTCAATTGTGAGGCTGGTGGACACTGTACCAGCCTGTGGAGTGTGAACTTGCAACACCTGTAGCTCTGTCTAGAGAGCGCCCAATACCAACTGCTGCTGCTCTTGGAACTGCTGGAGGGCCTTCATGATGACATCCCTCATCATTTCTCCAATATCATGAAAATACTCTTCAGTGAGGGTGATTGGGTCAAAATATGTCTTTGATGCCTTTGTTTTCTTTCATGGCACTGCCTGCTCTCGTGGTCATGGAAACTTGAGTTTAGGTGGATGTCATCTACGGGTCCGTGCCACCCTGTTCTGTCTCTGTTTCTACCTTAGTGTTGGGTAAAGGTGACTTCTATCCTTCGTTCTCTTTTCCTCTTGTCCTCTGTTATTTGTCTAATTAGGCAGCATCACGCGCTGCTTGGGCCTTAGCCTCTACTTCCTCCTTTCTGCACTTTTCCGCTAGCTGTGCCATTTGGAGCTTGGTTTCTTCCTTTTTACGTTGCGCGATGGACTTGTCCATTTCCATCATGGAGCTAGTTGGAGTGCACCACTCTAGCGGCCAAGACTCAAGGACTCAGAAAATCACATCATCAATCACCAGATACAGTAGGTTGTGCCATGTCTTTATAGGGTCCTTCCGCGCCCTGATAAAAACATGGTGGAAATCCACTTTGAACTTTGCAAAGCTTTGTAGACTGGCATATACTGTGGGCAAAAACTGTGGCTTGCGATTGATCCCCACTCGGATATTCATCTCCATTAATATCTGAATGATTTTGCTTTCTTTTATTCACTGCGCATCCTTGGTTGCCCACAACGAAGCATACTTCGCTGCCTCTGGAAGGTTTGATGCAACCGAAGGGAATTGGCTGTCTTTAGGTAGCTCCCATGCCACCAGTACGATTGACAATAGGAGCCACATGTAGTGAAATGTTTTTCCCTGATGCTGTACCTTGTGACAGTTTGTAAGGAACTTCACCACATAGATACTTTTCCTAGTTGAATTGGACTCCTTTCACACATTGGGTCGCTAGTGCAATCATAGGCGTGCGCACCTCATCCATGTGGCACTTTCGCATCACTTTTCCTGCTAGTATTTGTTTTGCGACCTTGACTACTGGGTTGTTAATGTTGGAGATGGCATATCCTCACTTCTTCTTCTCCAACTTGAACTTCTTCTTCATCTCTTCTGCAAGGGCCAACTCACTACCTTTTCCTTCGAATATATTGGCTAGATCATCCCCTGAGTAAGGCAGTTGTGTTATTCGATTAATCAAGTGGTCTGTGATGGGAATGGGCTCCTCCAGCCACAAACATCCATCATGCACCAAGCAGAGCAGTTGCCCAATGACAAAAATGGTCACTGGGGCACGGTGGTAATGCAGCACCTAGAGCAAGTTTAGCAACCCAGATTTCTCTACACCCTTGAGCCATTTCCGCAGTTGCAATTCAATCATTCTATCCATCGCGTCAATTCACCGGTGCATTAGCTATTTAGTTGCTAAATGTGGGAATTTCTCATGATTCGCAAGGTCCCAAACTTCAAACTTTAGGATAGGAACCCGCTCTAAGTGCAGTCCCTCAAAAACAATATGATCTAGGAGCAACGGGGTTTGCAGAGAGCTCTTGCTCTCATCTATGTCCTTTGGCACTTTTGCTTTGCCCTTGCACAGAGGAACATATTCTGGTAACTAGGTAATAGGGTCCATACCCGGGGTTTCAAATTCCATTTCCTTGTCCTCCTTATCCACCAGGATTTCTTCAGATTCCTCCTCATCGACCTCCAGGTTAATGGCCTTCCCCTTTTCCTGCAAGGTGGGCTTGGTCCTCTGTGGGTTTCTTGGTGAGACACGCACTGGTATCACAACCTACTTATCCTTCTTAGGTCGCGGTGTTCTGGGTGATTTAGGGACCTCAACTATTATTTTGGCGCTCTCTGGAGCTTCTACTACCACAATTTCCTATGCGGATTCCTCGGCTATCACTACTCCTATGTCCATGGCTTCTACAAGTGCTGATATAGTGCTATTCAACAATTCTTGCAGTGTCTCTGGTAATTGCTCAAATAATGAATTCAATTTTAGAGTCTCGATTAGGTCTTGGTTCATGTATACTAGAGCATGCAATAACTTAGTTCTCAAAATGCCAAGTGTCTTTTGCTGGATAGCCACTTGTAGTTTATAGGGCCTTTTGAATTCAACTTCGACCATCCCCTCCACATTCAACCCATTAATGCTAGATCAACGGCAAATTTCCAAGAATCTAGTCCATAAAGTTCGCTTTAAATGCATGTCACTCGCTCCATTTGGCCTCAAACCGACCATCAAATTGTGAATGGTGACTTTAATGGTCACTTTCGGCACACCTGCGCACTAGTGCAACTATCTTCGCACTGTCACGGACCCTGTGACACTTTGCTGCATCGTGTAGTTCTAAAATCGCGTAGCTCTCAAATAGTGTAGTTTATAGTCTCGCGCCTCCTTTGAGCTTCCTGGAGCGCTATGCTTCTTTCAACTAGTTAAATGGGTGGGCCACCTGTGTATGGCTTCAAATGACTTCCATTCACCTTTCCTCGAAAGGGATATCCATTCAACTTAACCAACTAGACCGCGCCACCGTAGGTAATCTCCTTAATAACATATGACCCTAACCAGTGCATCCTAAATTTTCCAAGGAATTTATCAAACTTAATGTCATACAACAGCACCAAGTCATTCACCTTATAGGTGCACAACTTAATATGTCAGTCGTGCCATGCCTTTTCGCACTGCTTTTGGACCTGCTGGTGAAATCTAGTCAAAAATATCTCTTCTTCGAGCTCATCCATCTGCACGAGCCTCCCTTCTAGGGCTCTGTGATCCATCATACCTATGAGTGATGCTATGCAAAAGATAGGCATGATGTATTCTGTAGGCATCACCGCTTCAATCCCATATACTAGCCTAAAGGGTGTTTATCCTATTAACTTCTTACACGTCGTCCAATAAGCCCATAATACTGCAGGTATGCATAGGTCCCAATCACTTCATTGAGCATTGCATACCTTGGTCAGCACATTTTCAAGCACTTTGTTGAATGCCTCCATTGTCCCGTTAGATTGTGGGTGATAAGGTGTGCTCTTCTGTTGATACACTTGAAATTCATCCATTAGTGTGTTGATTGCCTTATTCAGGAAGTGCACTCCTCGATCACTCATCAAGATCTTTGGACATCCAAATCGCGTCAGTACATGTTCAAATAGAAACTTCACAGCCGTCGTGCCCGTGAAATCCTTCACTAGTTGCACTTCTACTCAATGAGTCAAATAATCTGTCGCAGTGATAATGTACCTCACGCCTGTCTTGCCTTGAGGCTAAATAGGTCCTATAAAATCTATTTCCCACCTTTCAAATGGCTGCAACGTCATTTTTGGATTCAAAGGAATTTCATCCCTCCGTGATGGCCTACCTATTCTTTTACATACATCACACGCCTTGCAATATGCTTTTGAATCCTGATGAAGGGTTGGCCACCACAACCCTACAAGTAGAATATTTTGCGTGGTTTCTCTCCTTGCATGATGTCCTCTCACGATGGCCCCATGTGTGTCCGCAAGGATGCTGCTTCATTCAAACTCAGGTACATACCTTCGTAGTATCTCCTCAGTCCCCATCTTATATAGATGCCCAGCAATGACAGAGAAATCTGCCGCGCACACCACTAATTCCTTCTTTTGCTAGATAGAGTATCCTTTCGGTGTAGTTCTTGTTGTTAGGAAGTGTATTAGATCCTCAAAATTTCCATCCGCGATGCGCACAACAAAGAGCTACCCATCAAGTAATCCTTCCTCCAAATTAGTAGGTTCCTCCTCTATCTCAATGCGCGATAGGTGATCTGGTCCTGCGTTCAATCGCCCAGGCTTCACAACAACTTAAAAATTGTATTCTTGGAACAATAAGACCCATCTTCAAATTCGCCCCCCCAACATAGGCTTATTGACCAGGTACTTTAGCATGGCGTACAGGTGCACCTGCTCAGGTTGGGGCTTTTCTCCATAGGCCTGCATCCATTTGGCCAAATGCACACGCGGATCAACCTGCCCATCATACTTGTCTTTCAATTGCATCTTAGGCTTCCCAAATGTGCTCGCATCATCCTCCTACATTCGCGCCAATCATCGAAACTTCCCGTGTGCGTACCCCACCATCTTGTGGACGTAGCATGTAGTGCCTAGTCCAAGGCTTGAAAGCATTGCTTTTCTAGCACCTCCCTTTCAAATGCATCCAAAAATATATCTACCTCATTTAGGCCATCATAAATAGGCATATTTTTTTCCTCAAATGACACACAGCGCAACGACCGGGTCATCATGTTGCAATTTAGCATAGTTACTTCATGTAACTAATTCTGCTAGTGTTCTATTTCTTCGTCTAAGTCCAAAGTGTAGGAACTCTCACGTTCCCATGTAATCCGCCCATCCATGGTGGGGTTCACCCAATATTGGTCTCACGCTGTTATCTTATAGATGCAGTCCAGATCATCATCACTCTCATAATCACGCACTGGTTTCATATAGCATGATCCTTCAGTTGGATCTAGGGGTATTATTACATGCCATGATTTCTTCTCAAAGATCATCATTTGCTTCTTCAGATTGATTACCCCATTCATATCAGTAGCCCAGTCAATTCCCAAGAGCATAGGGTAGGGATTGTTGTCGTCAACAATCTCTATTACTTCAAAATCTGCTAGCGTGCTTGCTCCCTCAATATCCACGTCACTCCCTGCAGCCGCCCCATGGGTATGATTTTTTGTTGATTCGCCATCGTTAGTTGAATTGGAGACCATTGCAGTGCAAGTCTCCCCATTCACTCCCATGTTTACTTCAGTAGAACATTTGTATCTGATCCCAAATCAAGAATGAATTGACCCATTTCGTATTCTCCGATCTGTGCGGTGAGTCTCATCTCACGTCTCGTCCTTATCTTATGCTTTCTGATCTTGTGGACTATGCATGGTTCACCTTGAAATTTTTAACCCCATATAGATATTACCTGCATACGAATTCTAGAACACAGAACATAAACAATGCAAGAGCATAACACATAAAACACATATACACAAAGATTTTCCCCTGGATCCCAAAACTAGGACCACCGGCTTGATTTTTCATTATGTTCCTTTCAATATTACAATACATATCTATACATGCCGAGCATCCAATACTATAGTCCGAAAACCATCGCGTTCAAAACCATGTGCGAAAAACATGCATAAAACCATAGGTAGGTCCACCCAACCTAATATAGGGTCCAAAACTAAAATTTTCAGGGCGCAGCCTTAGACCCCATAGAGTGGGGTTACTTGCACCCCTTAAACCCCATGAGACTCCCCCCGCTACACAATACGTGCAACGAAGGGGGGGTTTTGCCCCCCTTCTAACCCCTCGGTTAACTACATGGGCTAGTCATGGAAAGAATATAACACAACCCAACATTCTCCCACTTGTTGTTTTCTTTCCACGGGGGGCAACAAGAGAGCTTAGTCATTTATCCAACCCTACAACGCCCATTGTTTCTCTACACCAAGAGAATTTCTCAGAGCTCATAGATTTTATCAATGCATCTGCAGTGTTCTTCAAAGTGTCCACCTTTACCAACAACACCTTTTTGCCTTTTATCATATCTCTCACAAAGAGATATTGAACATCAATGTGCTTTGTCTTTGAATGATATGCAGGGTTCTTTGCCAAGAATATTGCACTTTGGTTGTCACAGTCTATCCTTATAGCTCCATGTACTACCCCATACTTGAACACAATCTTTGCAACCAAACTTCTTCCTTGCTTGCATGAGTGGCTGCCATGTATTCTGCCTCTGTAGTTGATAGTGCCACTACAATTGTTTCTTGCTCATCCAATTGACTGCACCTCCAAATAGGTTAAACACATACCCACTTGTAGATCTTCTCTGATCCATATCTCTAGCCCAGTTTACATCAACAAAGCCACGAATATCCAACACTCTGTCTAATCCTAGTCTTCCTTGGTAGTACAAACCATAATCACTAGTGCCACACAAATACCTGAAAACCCAATTCACTTCTGTCTAGTGCTCCTTCCCTGGTTTTGACATAAACTTTCTCAATACTCCCACAGGATGTGTAATGTGTGGTCTAGTATAGACCATCGCATGCATCAAGCTACTGACTGTACTTGCATATGGAACACGAGACATGTCCTCTTCCTCTTCATGTGTCTTAGGACGCTGTTCAACAGATAACTTTACACCTACAGGAATAGGAACCTTCACCAGTTTACTATCCTACATATTAAGCCTCTGCAATATTTTCTTGACATACTTCCTTTGGTTTAACCAAACCTTCCTCTTTGTCTGATCTCTTTCAATTTCCATGCCCAAAATATAGTTTGCAGCACCAAGATCTTTCATGTCAAATTTGGAGGACAAATGGGTCTTCAAATCTTGGATAATTTCTTTGTCATTTCCAACTAGCAACATATCATTCACATGCAAGACTAGATAAATAACATGGTCACCAATTAATTTAATAGTGATCCGCTTTGCTTCTGGTGAAGCCAAGTCCCCGTATAAATGTATCAAATTTCTCATACCACATTCTTGGTGACTATTTTAATCCATAAAAAGACTTCTTTAACTTGCATACCAGTTCTTTCTTACCCTTCACCGCAAAGCCTTTATGTTGCTTCATGTAGATCTCCTCTTCAAGATCCCCATGAAGAAATGTTGTCTTCACATCCATCTGTTCTACCTCAAAATAAAAATCAGTAGCAATAGATAAAAGTAATCTAATAGAAGTTACCTTGGCAACATGAGAAAAAAATATCACCAAAATCAATTCCCAACACTTGGGAATAACCTTTTTCTACCAACCGAGCTTTGTATTTCTCCACCTTTCCTTCCACATTTGCCTTCTTCTTGAACACCCATTTGCTTCCAATGGGTTTCCTTCTAGCCGGCAAGTCCACCAGATCCCAAGCCTCATTTTTGTGCAAAGATGCTATTTCATCAACCATGGCCTCTTTCCAAAGTTTTCCATCC
>APFE030634917.1:151635-179224 GCA_000404065.3 Pinus taeda | reverse complement strand
TTATAAAAGAAACAAGGATAGATAGGCTAACAAGTAATCTAGTCGCTCCCCAGTGGAGTCGCCATTTTGTTATACGGGAATAGTGTCGACACAGATGCTACTATTCCCACTAAGATGGGTGGCTATCTTAGAAAAAACAATCAAAGTCTACTATTGATTCCTTTTATGAAAATAGATGAGAGGAGAACCAAGAGGGCCAACCTGAGTCTTGCGCTCTATTCCCTCTCCTTCTTGATAGAGTTTTGTCGCTTTCTCTTTGTCTGCTCAGCTTCAAAAGGACCTATAGAATCACAACAACATACTACTATGCAAGAAACTAGGATCTAAGTTCATAAATAATGTAGGATCAGATGTGCATTAACCATATACAAGCATATATAAATAAGTATACAAGAATATGGAAGGAAACAAGAATAGCTTTATTCAGATAAAAAGTAGCAAGAGGATTACAACCATGAGCAGCTCTGACCCAGCATCATCCTCCAGCTAAGAAGCCCTTCTTCACCTCAAGCAAAGCAAAATCACCCAACAATGTGAATGTACACCAGAATACCAACAACACTTCTCTATAAGTTACAAAATTCCAGCCCCTGGATCTCTGTGATGAGGGATGCATATATAGATGATTACAGAGAGGTGATTCATCTTTTGGGATCTTTGTTAGTGTCTTCTCTCTGATAGTTTCTACTTCCACTTGGAGAATGATGATCTCTTACTCATCCCTGGTCGAAAATGGAGTGGCAAGTTTCAGAGGGGAAGCTTCTAGAATATTCCATGATCTTCCACCTCGCATTTTTGTCCCTGCCATTTGTCCATTCCTGACCATCGCACCCTACAGAGGAGAAAAACAGTATGCATCGCACCCTGTACATTGGGAAGGTGATATGCATCGCACCCTCTGCATTAATCTTTCAGTATGGTCCAGTTTTGACCATTTATGAGTAGTTTTCAGTGGAGAACTTCTAGGAGATGATGTAATCAATTGACCTTGTCCCTTTAGGTAGTGAAGCAACCCTTTTAGGGACTTAAGAGCCCTCAGTTTATGGACATTTGTGATTTGGGTGGTGCCCAAAATGTCTATAACACACCTTCAAATAGGTTAAGCACATACGCACTTGTACATCTTCTTTGATCCAGATCTCTAGCCCAGTCTACATCAAGAAAGCCATGAATATCCAACACTCTGTCTAATCTTGGTCTTCCTTGGTAGCACAAACCATAATCACTAGTACCACACAAATACCTTAAAACTCGCTTCGCTGCTATCCAGTGCTCCTTCCCTGGTTTTGACATAAACCTGCTCAATACTCCCACTACATGTGCAATGTCTGGTCTAGTATAGACCATTGCATACATCTGGCTACTGGCTACACTTGGATATGGAACACGGGACATGTCCTCTTCCTCTTCTTGTGTCTTGGGACACTGTTTAGCAAATAACTTTACACCTACAGGAATAGGAACCTTCACCGGTTTACTATCCTACATATTAAACCTCTGCAATATTGTCTCGACATACTTCATCTAGTTTAACCAGAGCTTCCTCTTTATCTTATCTCTTTTAATTTCCATGCCCAAAATATAGTTTGCAGCACTAAGATCTTTCATGTCAAATTTGGAGGACAAATGGGTCTTCAAATTCTGGATGATTTCTTTGTCATTTCCAACCAACAACATATCATCCACATATAAGACCAGATAAATAACACGGTCACCAATTAATTTAAAATACACACAATGATTTGCTTTGCTTCTGGTGAAGCCAAGTCCACAAGAAGAGGAAGAGGACATGTCTCCCCATTCGCTCCCCATGTTTTCTTTGGTAGAACGTTCATATATGATCCCAAATCTAGAATGACTTGATCCATTTTGTATTCTCCGATCTGCGCAATGAGTCTCATCTCACGCTCTGTACTTGTCTTATGCTTTCCAATCTTGTGGACAACACGTGGTTCACCTAGTGCTATCCCAGCACATCTATTGATAAGTTCCTACAATCCTTTCACACCCTTACTGTCGCGCAACAACTTCATACATGTTTCCAAGAAAGTTGAGGCCTCAGCAAAGCTCTTCTTAGCTTCCATGAATTCTTCGTGGGTGCGCTCCAAATCAAACTCACCCTCTTTCACTGGGACTTTGCAAATCCATGTACTATCTTCTAGCTATTTCTCCTTGTCATCTCCTGTCACGATTCCACTTCGAAGCACTATATTTACATTTGGATCTTCCTCGTGCAACTCAGACCTCATCATCTACAAGTTATGAGTCAGGGGAGGTGGTATAGCTCATTTGTCGCATATCCTAGCTATCAGCATAGGACAATCTTCTGTTTCATGATCAAACAACATGAAATAATAGCACGACAGGCACATTGGATTAGTGCAATCTCGGGTGTAGTGTCTTGGCCCTCCACAATTGTAGAAAATCAATTGTCCTCGACCTCTACTAGTTCCTCCTCCACCTCAGCCTCGTCCGCGCCCCTGAAATCCTGTCCGCACCATCCCTGCATTCTGGTCAATGGGTCGCATTTCGACCTGAACTCTATAGGCGAGAGTTCTATCCATCATCAATTCATATCTCCTGCAAGTACACTCATCATGTCCCATTGATCTGCAAAATTTGCAGAACAATTGTTGTGGAATTTTTGTATACTACTATAACAAGTGGCAGTTAGCCGTGGCATGTTTTCCGGCTATTTGACAGATAGCACACCACAAAGAAGGCATCATGCTAGGTCCTACTTGAGCTTCTAGATTTAAAGACATCATTCCTCCTCTTGCGAGGTAATTTGTAAAGATCGGGCAATGGTATTTGTTATAACCCTGAATCTTGCATTTCACGCACCATACCTCTTCGCATACCTCTGGCTGAACCATCCTATCCTGCTTCAAGCTTTGCATCTCAAGGCATAGATTCTTTAGCTTAGTGTGGATCTATTGAACTCCTAGATTAGGATCTTGCATCAGAGTCTCATGTAGTCTCATGGAAATCTCTAAGGCCTCTCCCTGAGTTCTTATCTTTTGCTGTGACAGTGCACTCCTTAAGTGTGGTAGTAGTGAAGCCACAAATGACTCGAGATGCTATCCATTTGTCAAATTCTTGTTGGCTTCATTGGTAACACATTTCAACCTCTGATCTAGTTCCCAAGGTGTCTCACCTGGTAGCATCGTGATTTCTTTGAATCCCACAATCCACTGCGTTTTAGATTTAGGCCTACTAAATTCCCTATTTAGTGTTGCTTGGATGTTCGCTACTCTTGCATTTGGGTTATTATTGGAGTACTTAATATACCAGGTCAGTACGCAATCTTGCAGAGTGTTAACCAGTGTCTCTTTCTTTATATGGTCATTTGTAACAACTTGGGCTTCCCATATAGCCCTTACAACAAACTAGAATTGTCTGGATCCTCATTTCTCAAACCTCTGAACAAAGGAAACTTCATTGTGTTTGCCATACTGAATCACGGTGGTGGTCGAGGTAGTGCGGGTGAAGTTGGAGGTGATGGTGGAGAAGATGGAGGTGTTGTGATCGTTGGTGGTATTCATGGAAATCCCTATCTTATCAGTTGAATAGCACTTCACAGAGAGACCTTCGCCATCCATTCTTCGTCCCCTCATGAAGGTGAAATCAAGGGGATATACTTCGGACCCTTATTTCCTTTGTTTCTGTAACTTTTTCTGTTTCACGTAGTCCTAAACATCAAGGTAGCTGCATAACCCTTTTTTCACACCAACATTTTAATCCAAGTATTCAAAGATTTAACGTACTTACCTCATGGTCCTTTGAAAAGGTGTCGCTCTGCCTTGCTATAGCTGACTAAGGTGTCAACCGCGAACTCAGTAACAAATCCTCCTATGATGCAATCGAGCCAATGATCAACAATGTGCGCGATCTTATCCTCTGATGCTTCTAACCTTCACACTAGCTCTGGGGTCCACACAATCGGACCGTCGAGTTTCCACCTTCCTTAGCTATTTGCTAGCTTTGTGATCCACTCGTATAGCTCAGTAGGAAAGGAGGCAAAAAATATTCGTTGATCTCCGTATACAGGTATCGGTCCAACTACTGTTCTTTTGACAGTCGCGGGTTTATGTTTTCTTGTGCCGCGAACTCGTGAATTTTTCTCATGCAGATTGTGGTCCAGGCAATGGAACCATTTGTTGGCTTTTAGGGGCCTGACCCAGGTTCAGCGTTATTTAGCCAAACAAATCCTTACTCTACTAGCACTTTCGGCATCAGCCTGCAGAGCACGAACTAAAGTCTCACCCGAAGTAGTATGGGGGGATGCTAGAACTAAGTTTCCGCACCCTTAAGATGGTTGTGATGTCGGTTCATCCTGTATATACATGTCTGTGCTCAAGTTGCTTAGCCCTCTATTCCACTCTTTAGTACCTTCGCGAAAGGATACAATCAGCTTTCGCGCAGCCCTAATCTAGGGCTGAAGTCCCTTCGTGCTGTTAGGTCAGTGAACTGCGATATCTTCCTAACTAGGCTAAGTGTATTTATTATAAAATCTTACTTAGCTTCATGTAAATAGATGTTGCTATTTGCGGTTACTTATCCAACACAATTACATACGTTCGCACATCATATAAGCATTATAAGTGAAATTTATACCCAATATAACAGATGTATAAACAAGACACAGAAATTGTAGAATACTTCTCTTTATTGATAATTTCGAATAATTACAGACTCGACCCACCCTACGCACTCAGCTGCAGGGGTCTGCGCACTCAGCTGCAGACTTCTAGGCCTCTGCGCACTCAGCTGCAGAGCCTCTACCTATGCTACGACCCAAAACTCAGACTTCTACTTCTTAGCTATCTCTTATACATCATATCTTCATTGATCTATTCTTCAATTAATTAATGCTCCTAACTACTTAGAGCTTATCTCTATTTATAAAATCCCATGGCCCGCGGACCATGGGTAGATCTTCTATAGTCGAAATTACATTTCCAAAATAAGAGCGAACAACCCTATGACTCTTTAACAACTACGCGCTCCACAACCACAAAATGTGGAGTCTTTACATTTGGATTACAAAATATGACCAGAATATGGGATTTTAGCTCCAAAACTGCCCTTGGGGGATCCCGCGCCCAACAGAATCATTGATGAGATCTACAGTAAGGCTCAAGATGGAAGAAATGATGACTAGGTCCTACTCTTGCAAATTGATCAAATGCTGGCTTAAGTACATAAAACTCTAAATTCTATGAGAAAGTAGAATTCTGTCTTTCTGGGGCTGCATAGGAGTCCTTTCATCAAATCATGATCCATGAAGGAAGAAGTGAGGCCAAAACACCTATTGAAAAATTTTTGATGGTTCTTTATCTCTTCTAAAATACTGCTGAAGTAAAGCACAAATGGAAGCAAACTAATAAACAAACTAATCAAATTTATACTACTTGCAATGAAATACTTCTAAGGACAATTTAACCATGAATTTATGAAATCAATCTAATCATATAGATACAAGAAGGGGATCCTTTTCTTCTAGGGTTGGGCCCTAACCCAAGAGCTTCAATCCTCTAAGTTAACTCAGTACTCGACCAAGGAGAAGCTCATTCTCATTATCAAAACATAAAATTACATAGCAATGTCTTCCACAAGTCTGGAGCTTAAAAGTAACTAGTGTTTTTACAGCAAAAATTTGAATCCTAATGAGGCTCTAGGCCTCCTTATTTATACAACTGAAGTCCCTAATGACTTCCTTGAATCTAGGGAGGCTCAGTTCCCAAACTCAAGATAAACTAACTCTTTAGCCGTCACTTGCTCGACTGTTTTTTGATCCTCATGACTTGGTTGCTTGTACTCTGAGCTAGTGTGATTGATGGAGGAATATTCAAATGAGGGAGTAAATGAGGAGGATTTACCTCCTACAATCTCTTTTCCTTGTCCATTTGAGTTTTAGCCTTTAATCTTGCCAAAATTCCCTGATTTTCTCTCACAAACCTTCATTCAATGCACATTAGTCCACTAGGCATAATATCTCACTTTGACTCATCTCATTAAACAAAATATAATCAAAACATGTAATAAATTGTGAGAAGAGTTGATTTGACTAAGCTAGGAGGTGAATTAAAGTCCATGTAGTTACCCAATGACAAGGCTCATCAATCATTTCTATGGTTACTTGTTTATTAGGCTATCATACAGACCGGTGGATAGATAAAGTAGTGTTAGGATTCTTATCAGTATTTGCAGTTGGTCATAAGTCTTCATTTCTTTTCAATTATATCCAATTCTTATCGGATGTCATACATGAGAATTTTCTAAAGTTTAAAGTTGAATGTGTGTTCAAACACCAACCAATTTTAGTATATATGATGTTATTTTACCAGGCAGACAGGTTCAATTTTCATTTGTATAAGATGGATGACTAGGGAAATCCATTATTAGTTATTCATTGGACTTCTTTAGTGAGAAGAAAATTAGAATATTATTCGTTCACTGATTTTGTTGATAAGTTTCTACATGCATCCTTATTTCTACTCTGTAGTGACGTGATACCAAGAATTTCACTAGAGATCAAGAAGGTTTTCATATTTCAGAGTAGTCAAAAGTTAGAGACTGGTATTTATACTAGAACTATATAGAAATCAAAATCTATGGGTGTGAATTTCCTCCCTATAAATTATGAAAGTTTGTGTTAGTGAGAGTCTTTACTCTGGAATATGCTAGACAAATGTTCAATATGGATGAATTGCACTTTGCCTCAAATAAGAAGAAAGCATAGTTTAAATTAAAGGTAAATGCACAGACCTATATTGTAAATACTAGAGCAGCAACAAAGGAAGTGGAGGGAATATTAAAGTACATAAAATTCAAACCAAGCTTTACATGATCTTATGATCCTTTAGGGATAATTTCAAAGCTGAGGGTAGAACAAAAGAGCACTATATATGCACATACACCTATGCCAGAGATAGAGCAATATGCTAATCAAGAGAAATGGACAGAAGACACTTTGTAGGAGGCCGAAGAGCAGTTACTTAGTTAATCATCTTTGCAAACTCCTATCCCAAAGGAAAAATAAATCAAGAGTACAAGGGAAAGTATGTCTCCTACAAATTCATAAAATCAGGCTACAAATTTCATTGTGTTCAAGAGAAGAAAGAAGGATCCAAAGACCACTACTAAGTCCGACGATAAGACTGATCCCCAAGTAATAAATATTCAAGAAGAATCCTCAGAAGAAAATAATTCATAGGAGAAGAGTACCATGGTTTTGACAGGCATCCCTACCACTCCATTCACATATGTTGAGGAGACAACTGAGTCTACTATCTCTTCTGCCTGTCAAATTTTAGAAAAACATAGTACTTTTACAAGGTATAGGGAGATCAAGTTGAAGAATGAAGCTTTAAAGGCTTCAACATATTCATAGTTTTGGAAGAAAACTACCACCACCCAACATAGATTGCTATATGCATTTGACATAGAAAAAGCGTAGTTCCAAATGGCCTTTTTGGAACCTACAGTGCCAAGCCCTAGAAGTGATCAAGATTATAAGGCCTCAATATTTTATGTTGATACCAAGAAGGTTCATGAAATTGATAAAATCGATTTTCATAAGCAATAAAGAGAAATGATTTACTCAATACTAACCAGCCCAGCCATGGCAAACCTCTTTAAATAATATCCACTCATAGTTTAATATTGAAAGAATGCCTTCTCTAGCCAAAGACACAAGATTAAAACTTTAGAAGAATTAATTATCAAACTAGGATATGATCCCAGTGATGTCAAGGCATCTGAGGACATAATTAGGAACAAAAATATAGATATTCAAGCCCTGGGGAAATAGCTTAAGCTCCCAACTATAGAAGACCCTCAGGCCAAGGAAGTTACCAGTTTGGAGATGGAGAAAGAAAAACCGTTCAAAATAATAGTGGAACAGAATGTTCAAATCCAAAAAATGGGACAAGACATGGAAACACTATTGAAGGAAAAGAAGCAATTAGAAGCAGCAGGTACATCAATGCAACATGAAGCACAACAAACAACACAACCATCAACTTTAGAATCTCTAGACAAGCTAGCTCAAGCTTTAGGAGAATTATCATTAACAAATAAGGAAATGGAGAAGTTAACAACAACACTCACCAAGATGGAGGAGAACAATATCAAAGAAGACAATGCATACTTGATATAGGTACAAAATAATTTCAAACTAATTCAATAGATTCAAAAGTATAAGGACCAATCCCTCATAATTCAGATGTTAGCAGAAGCCAAACACAACATTTGGTACAATAGCAATGCAAATGTTACAGAATTGTGGCAATCCATTCAAATTATTTTTTAACAAGAAGAAATGGTACAGAGAGTTAAAGCAGCAATTGAAAAAATAAAAGTTGATATTGAGCATAGGCTAGCAGAAGCACATAAAACTATAAGGATTTTAAACTCCAAGACTAGAGATGAGCTTGAAGAGCTCAATTTTCAAGACTGGACAAAGACAATAATGGAAGTCAAAAGATTATAGATTAAGAAAAATCTTATGGCGCATTTAGAAAATAAGTGCAAAAATTTGAGCTACAAGTCAAAATATTTAACATAAAGTTTTCTTTGTTGCAGGGGAAAGGACTTCCAACTCTAAGAAATTCTATTTGAAAATTGATTCCATTAAAAAATTATCAGGATCAATTATGCAACATAGCTACAAATGCATCAAAATTTGCAAATTCAAATGGAACTATAAGTGAAGTGTTGGCTTGAAGGCTTAGACCCAGGTTTGAAGTTAGGCTACTCTAACCAACAAAACCCTATACTACCATCCCTTTCGGTAATGACCTACGTAGGGCAGATTGCAGTCTCACCCGAGGTAATATGGGGGGATGCTAGAACCAAGTGTCTGCATCTAGAGAGAGTATGAGTGTGACTGGAGGGTCTCTATTATTCTAGGGCTCAATCCGACCTTTGCAAAGTAGTATCTCCATCAACATAGTTGTAAACAGTTTCTGTATTGAACAAATCTATGAGTTATGTGTAACTACTTTAGTATGCATCATTCAACCTAATAAACACTATTCAGATGTTCGCAATGCACTTTATAGAGAAAATACAGTATAACGAATCACAACCATACATAAATACATAAACTAATAAAAAAGTAACTGAACCCATATATGCTTCAAAATTCTGTTTTATTACTTTTATTTTTCAATAGTACGGATTTTCGACCCTACATACTTAGCTGCAGGGTCTTGCTCGCATAGCTACAGACTTACCAAGGTCTCCATGCACATAGTAGTGGGAGCCTTCCCCTTTGCCTGATTACAGAAGATGAAAGACTCTAAAGACAAGTATCAACCATATCATTCTTCTCTTTTAGACAAGCTAAGGCATCCTTATATATTGATCTATTACAATACCACGGTCTACAAACCATGGGTGCAGCTCAAAACAATACAAAAACTAAGGGGCTCTAACCTTCCTAAAACCCCTTGACTCCTAATAACCTACGTCTTGTGCACTTTGCTCCTTAAAATGCAAAGGCTTTTACAAAACTTAGTCAAAATTGGACCTAGGGGACCTTGTCCCAATAGGCACGCAACACAAAGATGTGACTCATCCTTGAGTCACTCCACTGGTATGTTTTTCATCTTCCCTCTTAGGCTGATAAATAAAGACTTCACTGGGTGAAGCGCCTCTATGCATTTTTCTACTGCATGTTGAACTTCTTTGACCAACTTCTCTGTATTCGATCCTTTTGCTGCTAAGATGATTGTCCATGGCATTTGTTGCATACTTTTGGTCTTTCCCTCCACAGTATGTGAGAGTTTTCCTACCTCTTCTTTTGAAGACTACATTTGCGCAGTGATAATCTGCATCTTCTTTTGCAGCTCCTCGATTTTTGTTTTCAGGGATTTTTCGTGGTGACTGTTTTACTGGCTCCTTCTATGCTTTCTTCTGATTTTTATCTTCTTCCATAGAGGCAGTAGGATTTTTCCTCAACGAACTTGGTGCTATAGTGTGTATTGGCAATGTTGTAGACATGATGTACCCTACTTCTCTTTTCGAAAACACATGCTTAAATTCTTCCCAACTCAAGTAACCAGACATGCAACAACACCCTCGGCTCTTTAAGCATAAAAACACACAATAGACTCTCAATAAGAAAAGTGTCCAAATGTGGAGTGGGGTGCAATATTTATAGCCAATTTCAAATTCAAATTGTCATTTCCCCCTTAGATATTCCTCATAAATGTGAATTTGGCAGCATATTTTCCCAGATTTTTGAATTAAATGCAATTTCCTCACTCCTTTTAACAGAAATCCCTGTAAAATCAACTATAGCACTACCAACGGTCATATTCTGGATAGGCTATGCCAAACCCACCCTTGCGGCATAGCCACCCACTCGCCATTGCAGCTTCCTCCAGCTATGCCAACCTCCCGAATATCGTGCAACTATCATACTTCAACACAACTATCTTTCGGCAGGGTTTTTTAGAGTCATATTCTTCCTTTAAATTTCACATAGCACTAAGACTTTTCTGCATCCATATAGTCATTGCACAATCTTAGGTACATAATCATCTTGGTATATCTTCAATTGAATGACGTCCAGGGAATGGTTCTTCATTCAGCTTCACGAGCTGAACTATGCCACCATTGGAGATATTTTTAACAATGTAGGGTGCCAACCAATGCATTTTGAACTTACCTGGGAACTTCTCGAACTTAAGATCATATAATAAAACCAAGTCACCATTCTTAAAGTTTCATTGCTTGATATGTTGATCACACCATGCTTTCTCCCTAGCATTTTGTACTTGTTGATGGAAACCTATGATGAAGTGATATTCTTCCAGTGCGATCAGTTGTTCCAATCATTCCTCCATAATGTCACTATCTACCATGTTTATGACTACGAAAATTCTCAGACTTGGCACTATGTATTCCATAGGTATGACAACTTCATGCCCATAAAAATAATCTGAATGGAGTTTTCTTGTCAGTTTCTTACTGGTTGTCCTATATGCCTAGATCATTGTTGGTATTTGTACATCCCAGTCATTTCTATTGACATCACAGACCTTCGTCAGAGCGTTTTCCAAAATCTCATTGAAAGCTTCCATGGTGCCATTTTCCTGTGGATGATAAGGCATACTTTTATTATGATGTACCTGGAACTCAGTCATCAATTCTTTAATTGTGTCATGTAAAAAATGTGATCCTATGTCACTCATCAGGATCTTCGGACAACCAAATCTTGACAAAATGTACTCAAAAATGAACTTTGCAGCAGTATCCACACTGCAATCTTTTACTGGTTTCGCCTCAACCCACCTGGTCAGATATTCTGTTGCAGTAATAATATATTGTGCACCCATCTTCTTACTTGGTGGGTTGATTGTTCATATGAAATCAATAACCCATTTGTCGAAAGCTTGCAGAGTGAGTTGTGCATTCAATGGAAATTCATCCTGCTTTGACGGT
Source organism: Pinus taeda (assembly GCA_000404065.3). Classification (NCBI taxonomy): domain Eukaryota; kingdom Viridiplantae; phylum Streptophyta; class Pinopsida; order Pinales; family Pinaceae; genus Pinus; species Pinus taeda. The sequence continues at coordinate 167,767 of APFE030634917.1, read as the reverse complement.
CTACCAGTCCTCTGGAAAACGTCATAGTTACTACAATACTCCTTCGAATTTTTGTGTACCATGGGCCACCACAATCTTGCTCTTAAGATCTTTTGCGTGGTGGCTTTCCCTCCATAATGGCATCCTATGACACCGCCATGTGTTTCATCTAGAATACTATGCATTTCATGCTCAGGGACATACCTACACAATATCTCATTCGGACCCATTTTGTACAATTTTCCTACGATCAAGGAAAAGTCTACATCTTAGACTATCATCTCTTTCTTCTGATGCAATGTATGCTCTGCGTGAGCTACGCCAGTAACCAAAAATGAAACGATGTCAGCAAGTGATTGTCAGCTACTCTTACTATGAATATTTGTGCATCAAGAAGTCCTTCCTCGATATTTGTAGGTTCTTCACCATTATCAATTTTTGATAGATGGTCTGGTCCGACATTCAATATACATGGCTTGATGATCACTTCAAAACCATACTCCTGGAAGATAAGTAGCCATCGACAAATCTTTCCCCCCAACACAGGTTTATTGACCAGGTACTTTAATGCAAAATGATCTGTGAACATTTTAAAGTGCGCACCTAATAGATAATGTATGAATTTATGTAGCATGTGTACCATGGCTAGACCTTCATGCTTAGTCATAGAATAATTTTTCTCCACCTTAGATAGTTTTCGACTGCCAAATGTAATTGGGTGTTCAATGTCTCCTTCACCTAGCTGGGTCAATACAACACCCAAATTTATGCATGAGACATCTACGAGGACATGAAACTCCTTCTTCCAATAAGAAACCACCAGAATTGGGCAATAGCCATCTTTTCTTTCAAAAGATTGAATCTCCTTTGCTAGTCCTCATCCCAATAAAATATAATGTCCTTTTTCAATAGCTTCTCCATTGGTGCAGTGATCTACACGTAGGCCTTTATAAATTTTCAATAATATCTAGTGTGTCCTAGAGTGGTGTGTAACAACAAATTTGGTAGGGTCGACCATCAACCCCTGCTTGCACACAACATGGCCCAGCAATATTCCATATGGTATGCTTAATATACACTTCTTCAGGTTCAACGATATTTGGTATTTTCTACAAACATCCAACATTAAGTGTAGGCTCGACACATGCCTCTTCAGTAACCCAAACATGGTACAGTCATCAAAATACACTTCCAAAAATTTGTGAATAAACTCCTTAAACACTGCGACGACCACCCTGGAGAATATCGCAGGTGCATTTTACACCGGTTTTCACTGGTTGTGTCACATCAGGTATCTCAACATCTGGTCTGGCAAATTCGCACTATCCTTCTGATTCATGTATTTTAACGTTGCACGGATCTTCTTCACCCTCTTTTGCAGTTATGTTGTAACATTCGAGTGCATGTTATACCTCCGCATTCCAATCTGACTGAACCCAAGCCGAAAATTTAGTTGGTATTCTAAAAATAGCTGCATGGATCTCTTAAAGGGCATCATCTATACATTTAAACCCATTCTCAAAACTAAAAATTCAATATAAAACTTTCCTTCAATTCATTCCAGTCAGCGGTGCCATGGTGCAATTCTATTCCAAGATACCAGTTCATAGGTATTACATCTAACGTGTGGAACCCGATGTAGTAGTCCAGTGAGATATATGCTCGCATGGGTCATTATTTCCAGTATACTTTTCTACAAGTATTTTATTTGCGTACCTGAACTTGAGCCTCATCAATCTTCGATATTCCCTCCAATCTGCTATATTATGTTTATGTGTGCCCCACCATCGCGCAAGTGTATACAACAAATCTATATCTAGAGATTGGAACCTTTCGTCCTCTGGGACATCTCTTTCAAATTCATCTAAAAATATATTGACATCCCCTGTTCCATCATAGTATGGTAAGTTACGAACCTTTGATGAGATACAGTGAAGTGGTTTCATCATTCGATTACAATGTAGCATAGAGACTTCATGTAACCAGTTTTTTCAATGATCCATTTACTCATTAGAGTCTGAAACACATGAACTATCCTTCTCCCAGCTAATTCTTCCATCTGTAGTGGGATTAATCCAACTTCATTTCGCGCAGTTAACATGTAGATGTGCTCAATATTCTCATTGTCATAATCTTCGCAGATCATTTTTGTGTATCGCACTCCTTCAAAGGGATCTAGTGGAACAACAACCCTCATTCCATTCTTCTCAAATATCATGCACTTTCATTTCAAGTTAATTATAGCATCCATACCAAATGCCCAATCAATTCCTAGTAAAGTTGGTTACATATTACTATCATCTACAATATCAGTGACTTCAAAATTAGTTATTACACTTACTCCCTCAATATCTACAATGACCCCATGTAGTCGACCCATTAGAATAAAATTTTGTTGGTTCACCATGCGCATATTGATTGGCAACCATTGTAAATTTGGCTGTCCCATCTACTCCCATGTCTGCTTAGGTACTTTTGCATCTGATCCTAGATCTGGGATTACTTGATCCATTTCAAATTCTTTGATCTGCGTAGTCAGTCTCATTTCTGTCATGTTCTCTTTTTATTTCCATAGATATTATTTACTATAGTCAGTCAATAATCTAGAAATTCCCTTCATTGATAAGACACTTTAGCCTTTGCTCTAATTCCCATGCACTTTCATTAGGCACTTGCTTGATTTCCTTCATCTCTATACAACAATGCCACTGTGACTTCGGATTTTTGAATTATGAATTCAAGGTTGTCTTTGTCTCAACCATCGTAACAATGGGATTCGTCATGCTATACTTTACATACCAAGACAATGCTCTATCCTGCAGTGCTGTGATAAGTTGGGCCTTTTTCATATCATCATCATTAATCTATTGTGTTTTCCACACAGCTTCTGCAACAAACCAGAATTGTTCAAGGTCTTTTGATCGCAGATCCCTGAACACGGGAATTTTCACTATATTTGCCATATTAAATCGCGGAGGTGGAGGTGGAGGTGGAGGTGGAGTTGTGGGTGTATGTGGTGGAGGTGGAGGTGGAGGGGGATCATATGGATGGGGAATCCTAGACGTACCCTGATTTCCTGATTGTGACGCTCCTATAGGTATACTAGGGTTACTCCTTTCTTTGTCACTATCTGAATCACCTAATTGAGGATCATAACCAATTTTAGATCCATATATTTTCCCACTTTGCATAGTCCCAATCTGGCTTTTCTTAAACATCAATTCACTCACATACACCCTTTTTGCACAGTAACATTTTAATCCAGAGCTTTAATGAGTTCAAGAACATACCTCGCAAACCTTTGAAAAAATATTCACTCGAATTTGCTATAAAATGCTAACATGTTAATTTCGATTTCTGTGATGAATCCTCCAAGAATTTTATCGATCTAGAAGTCTACAAGTCTTGTGATCTTAGTATCAGTCCCTTTAAGTTTATTTACTAATTTTGGGGTCTAGATAAGATTTTTATCATGCTTCGAGTGAGGTTGACTTTCAACTAATTTTTCAAGCCACTCATACAATTCGTCAGGGAAAGAACAAAAAAATAACTCTTGTTGTTCGGTATAAATGTACCTTTGTAACTAAGATTCCATCAATAAGTGCAGATTTCTATTTTCCTATACTACAAACTCACGCTCATTTCGCTCAACTCAATTCTAAATTTCCTTCTTATTCGAATGCCACGTCCACATCCCTCAAATAGATCCTCGTCCTGGCAACAGAACCATATGTTGGCTTCGGGGCTTAGACCCAAGTTTGAAGTTAGGTTGCCCTAACCAAAAAATCCCTATACTACTAGCCCTTTCTGTAACGACCTGTGTAGGGTAGATCGTAGTCTCACCCAAGGTAATATGGGGGGATGCTAGAACCAAGTTTTTGCATCTAGAGGGAGTATGATTGTGGCTGGAGGGTATTTTTTACTCTAGGGCTGAATCCAACCTTCGCAAACTAGTAAATCCATAAGCATAGTTGTAAATAGTTGATGTACTAACAAATCCATGAGCTACGCATAACTACTTTAGTATGCATCATTCAACCTAATAAACACTATTCGTATCTTCGTGATGCACTTCACAGGGAAAATACAGTATAACGAATCACAACCATACATAAATGCATAAAATTATAAACAAGTAACTGAACCTAGGTATGCTTCAAACTTCCGTTTTATTACTTTGATTTTTCAACAATATAGACTACTGACCCTGCGCACTCAGCTGCAGGGGCCTGCGCACACAACTGCATACTTACCAAGGTCTCCACACACACATCAACAGGAGCCTTCCCCTTCGCCTAATCATAGAAGATGACAAACTCTAAAGACAAGTATCGACCATATCATTCCTCTCCTTTATACAAGCTAGGACATCCTTAATATACTGCTCTATTACAATACCATGGCCTATAAACCATGGGTAGAGATCAAAACAATACAAACCCTAAGGGGATTTGACCTTCCTAAAACCCCTTGAATCCTAATGACCTACGTGTTGTGCGCTCCACTCCTTAAAATGTGGAGGATTTTACAAAACTTAGTCAAAATTGGACCTAGGGGGCCCTGTCCCAAAAAAACGCTTTCATGGAGAGCCTACAACATGATATTTTTATTCAGCATGAAATTCATCGTCTATTTTTTAATAAACCAACTTTTGAGACATACACAGAGGTAGATGAAAGATTCAGAAACATGGTAAATTTTTCTATCCCAGGTGAAGAATGATGGGACCAATTACTGGAGTTGGTCGAATGAGCACAAACAAAAAGCCTACAATTTAGGAAACAAGACAAACATAAGGGGTCAGAAAATGTTTATAGTCAGCAATAGGTTTCCTTCAAAGATTCAATAGAAAAGTCAAAATTTTCCAGATTTTATATTACTTAGTAATATATTAGAAATATATACATGTTTTCAGTAGATATTATTTTGTAATGAGTTTTATTTGAAGTCCGAATTTATTCGAGACAAAGTCTATATATATTTTGTAATAAGACTTAGAAAGGGTTGGATTATGTATGAAGAAAAGAGCTCTACCTTGATGTAGGTTGTGGATTGTACTCAAAGTAATCAATTTTCAGAAATACAGAGGCAATTTTGTTCCAAAATTCTTGTGACAAAAAAATGGTGATGTTTTTCTCATGTTAAATTGTTCTTTTTCTAGGTTTCCATATGGATTTCTCTCCTGATTGTTGCAAGAAGATTAAGAGTGTACTTTTCTCAGCCTTGTTCTAAACAATATTAATGTTTTCCTCGTGATATTAAATATAAAATTCATTTAAATATGATTTATATTTAATTGATCATCTACTTTTTCATCTCATCCACACCATAAATATCTTAAGATCCAAGAGTTTGCCTTCCGTGCCTAGTTACAAATACTATGTTCACTAGTAATTGATTACCCCAAATTTTATGACTCCATGCCCAATGGACTTTTCCAACATTTTTCAACCAAAAATTTGAAAAGCCTACGTCGAACATCGATACCTAGCCTAAAATATTTGAAAGAATAAATTATTTCATACAGAGAGAGCCCACTCTGAAGCTGGAAGGGATAGATCCCAGCTTCAAAAGTGGTTTGTGGTTACCTTTGTAGTTTTCTTCCTCAACCTAGGAAAATTACAGAGTGCTAACAATAGGGAAAGTACAAGAATTATGAATTGGGAAAAGATGGAATTTGTGTGTGTAAAGGTAGGATTTATATGCCAAATTCTCAATGGCTAAAAACTTTAGTGATGAATGAGATGCATAGGGTGCCTTATGTTGGACATCCATGGTACAAAAATACAATCTCAACAACTAAGAAACAAAACTTTTGGCTAGGTATGTGTTGTGCTATACAACAACCCCCCATTTCATAAAATTTTACTTTAGAAAATTATAATATAAAATGGGTCCCTTTTACATTAAATTTGTATTAACCCATCACTCTTCTAAAGGTTTGGAAACAAACAAAACATTTTAAAAACCTTTTTGAATTGATAAATAATCGGTCTTAAAAAAATAAAATGAATAATTCTTTATTGTTGCGATAAAGCGATCGCAAGATCGCATATCGCAACAACAAAGGATGCATAACCATGACCCATTGATTCTCCCCGATGTGACAAAAGTGAGTAACCATCGGTTATCGGGAAAACAAATAATAAAAGGCCCCTCCCCTTGCTCTGATGCGATATCGCAATCGGCAATCGGGGAATGCGATATAAATATAATGAACTCTCCTCCTTAAAACTCATGGTGCGAGTCAAGCGATATCGCTATCGGCAATCGGGGATTCCATAAAAACCTAAATAAGATTGCCCAAGGCTTCCTCCGATCACCGATTGCGATGAACCCAAACGCGACTTTCGAAAAGGATTGATATGATTTCGCTATATTATATTAATTATCATTGAAAGCCTTTTCTCTTCCTGATAGTGATTCGCTTGCGTCCAACCGCCAAAAAAGTCAAATCCACACTTAAACGATTATTCGGCAAGTAAAGGATATAATGAGCATTGAAATGATTGACAGGTTTAAACGGCCAATTAATGAGCAGTTATGCCTAAATCCCTTCAGAGATTGTATCCGTGGGAGCCTTATGATAAATCTTCCATTGTTCATTGATTGACACAATTCCTCCATACTTGGTTTTCGCCATCTATTATCCGCATTACGTTCATTTTTCTCTTGTGCAGAGTTTTTCTGCAGTAACGATTTCAGATCAAATGGGGAAGAAATCTAAGAAGTCTAGAACGAATTCAGCTTCTGTGGTAACAGGACAACATGCCACCGATCCGGGACCAAGAAAAAAGGGATTAATCTCAGATACCACATGTCTCGGCCTTGGCAGTACTACTTGGCAGAATATTTACAACCTGGTTGAAGCCGAGGAACATCAGCAAACATCGGTACGAGCTACAATAGGTTCAAGCCGGAAATTTGATGCTACTTTAAAAGATTTGGTTGATTCCTACTTACACAGGATAGCGGCTCGAGAGCAAATTCTTTCGTATACGGATGTGGTGAGATGGGCAATTGAAGAAATTCCAATTACAGATAAAACATTCTGCACTATTGATGGGAGAGTATTCGGTTCATTTCAGCCCAATGATTTCAGACAAATGTACCATTTGCCTGAACTAGAGAAGAAGTACAATAAAGCATTTCTGGAGAAGTTTCGAGATGGGAACGAAACTGAGTCGGAGCCTATACGAGAATGGAGACAGAACCCAATGAAACACAAACATGAGTCTTTAGGTAAGTACTCCGTCGACTCCTTATGCTCTCCTTATTGTTATGCTGGAGTCGTGATGTGTCAAATGTGGAGATTACATGATTCTTCAAAATTTTCCATAGAGATGGTACCTTTGATGGAAGCAGCATGTAATAGTGAAATCATGGATTGGGGGACTATATTATCGGATAAGTTTGCTACAACTATTCTTGAATTCATAAACAAATCCCGTGTTACTGATAGGTTCATCCCTCCATTTTACTTTAGTGCCTATATTTTGGACACCCTCTGTTTCAATTCCGAGTTTCCTGTGTTAGGGTGGAGACGGACTCCACAAGACCCTATGCCTATTTATATCTACCACCAGAAATTATGGAAAGCTCATTATAAAAACCATTTATACCAAGTCTGCAATGGATTCATGCTACCTATTTACTATGCAATTTTTGATAAACCTGCCCCTAAGATCTCCTCTCAGGCAGAAATTGACTTGACAACCTTAGGAACCTAGTTTGGAGAAGAAAAATTCACTTATGTAAGAGTTTTTGGCAGTCAGGCCAGGCCTCATGTCCTCCCCTTGTACATACCAGACAAACTATTAGCTCACGAGATAGCATATCAGCTTACAACCGCATCAGCTACAAAGACTCTCAGAAATTCAAAGAAGCAAGTTTGGCCTCCTTTTCCTCTAAGGTGTGGTGTCTATACTCCGCATGATTATAAACATGCAGAGAAAGAGGTAGAAAAACTTAACATCCTAAGTCTCGCCACTCTGCCTAATAGACATTTCGACCTGAAGAAAGTCATCTATAATGCTCTAGACTAGGCCAAACTCACTAAATTTGAACATAAGGAAGATGAGTTTGATGACCTGTTCTCCTCAGCCGAGTCAATATTCCAGGTGTAGCAGTTAGCTAGAATGAGATACCATGATGACGTGTTAGTAGAATTTAATAAACTTAGAGAACAGAGGTTGCAAACTCTGCCTCTAGATTTGTTAGCTACTGCCCTGATGATACAATCAAGCGAGCCTGAGCAGCAGCTTACTAGCGAACCTCCTGCTACATCCAAAATCTATGAAGAAGTTCAAAGAAGGGAGCAGGAGGAACTTCGGAGGTTAGAATAGGAAGAGGCAAAGAGGAAAGAACAGGAGGAATCACAGAGGGAAGATAGAGAGGAAGCAGAAAAGAAAGAACAAGAGAGAATACGGGAGGAGGAAGAAAAAGCAGCAGGAGCAGAGCAGCAAGGAGGTGAGTGTCGATACTCAAATGGACCCAAGATTTCTCGAGGAATGGCAACAATTTAATACAATTATAAGCAATCTTCAGAGCTCAATGGATGTCGAAACATCCAAAGCGGCCGATACACAAGATAGAACATCAAAGGAGTTTCCAATCAAAGGAACCAGCGGTCTACCCCCAACTACCTTAGTAGAAATAATCCCCAAGAATCCTTCCGATCAAATTATTTTGTAGGTGGAGGACATTCCTCCACTTGATGTTTTATATAGCCCAAAACACAGGGTTGTAATAAAGCGACAATAGAAAATGAGAAGGATTGATCAACCTTCTCTGTTCCCTGAACAAACAATAACAACCAATATGGTATTGAGGGAATAATTCGACCCCTCCGATGACCTGACAAAGTTATCTCAATATGCTAGTGCCTATTCAGCAGCCACCATGGATAAGGCATCGGAGGTAAGCAATTTTTTGAAAGAAAAGGATCAAGTGATCGCTTCACTGCAAGCACAACTATCGGAGGAACATCAGAAGTCAGAAAAACTACAACAACAACTATCCACGCAACAACAGTTAAATAACCAGCTCAACAAACAGTTGCATGAAGAGAAATAGAGGATCGATTCGGGAGCGATTCAGAGACAGAAAGAATTATCAGAGGCATTATCAAAGTTGAAGGCGATGAATGAACAGATGGAAAAGACAAAATATGAGCAAATTGCTCAATTATCAGCTCAAGTAGAGAGGTTCAAGAGTCTTCCCCAGCCTGCCGAGTTCAGAGCAGAGGAAATGCAGATTAACAAGGCATTAATAACACAAATAAGATTGTTGTGTCATGAAATTGCCCAAGTTGAACCTTAGTGCGACATAACAACATCTATAATAGACAAATCAGCTGATGCCAGGCAGGATTTAGAGAAATCCGATGACACTTTAACAGATTTTCTTACTTGGCAGGACTCTAATGAGGGACAGGTAGCAAGCTTGCCCAAAATTTTAGAATCCCATAAAGAAATCCTATTCATGGAGCGGCAATCCCAATTAATGAAAGCAGAGAGAGCAGTTTCCAGATGCAAGTTATCTACGAGAAATTTAATTGACTTGATCAATAACACTCTCTATTTATCTAACATGATTTCTCAATGTACACCAAGTAAACTATTATCAGCCAAGACATTGGAGCGGTGATGTAACCAACAGATAGAAAAGAATGGGAGATTGATCTCAGGAATTAAGAGTTTAACTTGGGACACCTATTGGTTGTTCCTAGTAAAACCATACAGCCATAGAGCCGCCCTCAAATGCCTAACAGATGTAATCGGGTGTATCATTCCCGATATACATGATGCCACCTATGCTGCTCAAATCAATTCTCGGCTCAGCCGCCCTCAAGAAGTGGAACCAATGCTAGCAATATGCCAGCTCAGGACGAAGGGAAAATAGCCAGAATGATGAATCATTGTTGTCGATTACCAGATCACTGTGGGAGAGATATTAAAGATTGGATTATACCAATTTAGTAGCATTTTAATTTTGTAGTTTGTTAGCTTAGTTTAGTATTTATAGACCCTTTCATGTATTTAGAAAGGGTTGTAAGTTTTTGTATATGACTTAAGCCTGAAGTTGCACTATTGTACTTCAGGCATATTATTTTATGAAAAATGGACCAATCTTTCCAAATTTTGATAACGAAGCTTTGATGTGAATGTGCACTACTGCCTTTATCTAAAAGTATTTCTGAGTCGGAAGAAGGAATTCAAATTGCGATTGGCGTAGGGAATAATTTACAGCTCATATGGTACTATTATCTATGTCTGAATCTATTCCTTTTATGTGAATTTTTGTTTGGTCATTTTTGCTATTATTGAATATGTGAATGTGTTTTAACAGTAAACTTTATACTTTCCACTATTGGATGTTTACAGTTTGCTATTCTCTCAATCATGCATGTATCAGTAACATAAAAAGAGAAGTGTAATATTGTTTTATCAATTACTTCGTTCAAATATTTGAACGAAGCAATTATCATTTAAATGAATGTCTTTGTTTATTGAATAGTGTCATCTATATTCCTATCAACGAACACAGATCACTAAACGTTGCACTTAAGAATAGAAGCTTCTCGAGATAAAATAGTCAATTACGTTTTCGCTCTTAGAATAAGTCCTCAATTTATTATCACTTATTAGAAAGCCAATCATTCATCCATCCCCTTTTATTCATTACTGGGAAACTGGTCCCATTATATCCAGTTGGAGTCACCATCCCAAATGGAAAAGGAGTTGTATTAAGGTCTGGACCGGGTGGTTATCCCCCGATGTTGATGTAATGATTTTCGGGGCATCAACATTTATGGCGCTAGATGGAGGGCCATCCACTATGAATGGCGAGTAAATCAAAACATACAGACCATTCACAGAGTAAATCACCCTCCACCTCTCCTTGGACCTCTCATTTAAACTCTGAAATACCAGTGTCCAAACGAGAAGAAGAAGGATCAACTACCACTGCTCAACCCCATCATACTTCAGAACGTTTAAGTTTGGAGTCCCCTGAAGTTCAGTCTATCATCTAGAAACTTCAAGGCTTCTCCATTTCACCTCCGAGATCTGAAGTATCTCAAGGCAGTGAGACTTCGCAATTCCACCTACCTCATCATCTCACCTGACTTCAAAGCGAAAAACTCGGTATTGAACCACCTGAGTTGCCTTTACCCCAAAGGAAAAGGATTAAAAAGAACACTGAAGCTTCTGGTAGTGAGACTTTTCCTCCATCATCTTCCATCTCATCATCTCCAATGCGAAGTCAAACACCCACTTCACCATTATGTATTATTGTTCACCAGGGGCCTTCACCTTCAACATCACAATCTTTTTAGTCTTCATTTCCACCTCCTCCCCAAACACCTGGAACACCACAGGCAATCATTGGTACTCCCAAGATGGCTCAGAACCCATGGAACAGTCCTGGTGTAGTCACTATGCCTGCACCATTACATCCATTACCTGATTATCCTGAGAAATGGTTACCAAAGTTTAATCCAGATGCTGGAACATTAGCTGAGGAAGACATAAATAATTTCATGTTGTGAGTTAATCTGGAGGGAGTAACAGAAGAAGATGTTGTAGTTAGAATTTTCCCCTACACATTACAAGGATCAGCTGGGTCTTGGTATTTTTCCTTGCCCTCTGGATCCATTACCAGTTGGAATACCTTTCAGGATCAGTTTCTTACCAAATATGGCGACGATAGATCCTTGGCCACACTCATTAATGACCTTTCGAATCTAAGGATTGAGTCTAGAGAACCAATTAAGGAGTTTAACTCCCGATTTATTAAACTCTTGAATAAAATCCCTACCAATTTCAAGCCAAGTGAACAAATTAGAAGCGAGTGGTAACTTACAGCCTTACCTTCAGATATAGCCATTTTTGTAGATAGGGTTGGAAAACCTACATTGGCCGAAAAGATGAAAGAAGCCCTCGCTGTCAAAAAACGTATAATCGCTTTGGATAAAAAAGCTGCTCTCGAGGACAGGAAATCCAAAAAAGTGTCTTTCAAGGATGATTCAAAGAAGAAAATCACCAAAGATCCATATGATATAGAGGGTCTTCAAAAGGTCCTCAAAACAATGTCAAATGAAATGGTTGAAATTAAAAAGCAAGTAGCATAAACCTCAACAAAGAAACCTTATAGGAATTTTAAGAAACCTGAGTCATAACCTCCAAATGTTATATCCAATGTAGATTCAGACCTTGAGGAAGAAGAAGAAGAAGAAACAATTGCACCATCCGATGAATTCGAGGAAGAGGAAGTTGTTGAATGCCATGGAATGTGGGACTTCATATTGCCTAACTCCGAGACTGAAACTGAACAAGAAGCTTTTCCTGTGACTACCAGGAGAAAAAATGCCCTTGAACCTATCCAGGCAAGTCGAAAGAAAAGGAGTGCAGGTACCAATACTACAAAGGAAAAGGTACCCACAAGGAAGCCAGCTGCAACAGTACCTCAAAATCAACCATCATCCTCCAATATACCTTCATCATCAAAGACGTTGGTAGTATTGGATTCACTGGATTACAATATTGTTGATGATATGAAAAATACTAAGGCAAACATCACCATGTTTGAACTCAGCAAATTAAAACATCAACAGAAATTGCTTCTCAAAGAACTTAATGTAGTTCCTTCTTCGCCTCTTCCCAGTACTAAAGCTGCAAGTGATTCAGGACAACCACCTTCTGGTAAAGTTGAGGCTATTGATACGATTCTAATCGGAGACAGATCAAATTCACATACCCCTCCTTTCCTCTTAACGTACGAAATCTACAATCGAAATCTACATAACTGCTTAATTGACTCTGGGGCATCATCCAATATAATGCCAGCTTCAGTTTGTTCAAAACTAAACATAGAACCCCAAAAGTCTTTAACTCACATTGTGCAGTTAGATAGAACTAAAGTCCAGGTCTTAGGGGAAATAAATTCTGTTACTATCAAGTTATCGGCTGATCCACGAGTGGTTCAAAGAATCGATATCTTAATCGTTGATGTACCTGAGTTTTATGGTATAATATTGAGCAGGGATTGGTCTGAAAAGCTCCATGGGTATATTTCTACCGATTGGTCTCATATGTGGTTGCCATACAAGGGAAAGCCAAATCAAATAAAAATCAATCGGGAGAAACACATGACCCATATTGTCACAGAGTTCGAACAGGAGAATCAACCAATTGCATTTAACAATAACATTTTGGGAAACTATTCTTCTGAATCATTCTTTGGCAATTATATTGCCCAACCATCTCCTTTCTCAGTAAAAAATTTCACATCACAAATCGAAATTTTTTCACAAACTGACAGGTCAAGATGTGTTAATGTTATTGAGAATTCTGTAAATAAAAATATTGATAATTCTTTATTTTGGTCTTTATATTTTGACAGTTCAAAATCTAGTGAAGGATCAGGAGCAGGGTGTATTTTAGTCAGCCCTGAGGGAGAAAAAATAATGCTTTCTTGTAGATTAGAATTTGAATGCACGAATAATACAGTCGAGTATGAGGCCTTGGTGCAAGGATTATATAAAGCTATTGGCCTAAAAGTTCAATATTTAAAAGTGTTTGGTGATTCAGAGATTGTCATAAAACAAGTTCGAAATACAATCCATTGTCTCACTAATCACCTCAAACACTATCATTGTTTAGTCCAGGAACTTATATCTCATTTCTTAGCATTCAATATTTCACCTATTCCCAAATCCCAGAATGCAGCAGCTGACCTGTTGGCCAATGTTGCTTCTAAACTCCTGCCTTCTGAAGATTATAGCCCGGATAGATTTTCAGTAGAGTTGATCTTTAGGCCATCAATTCCTGACAATATCACCAATTGGCAAGTGTTCAACCATGATGAAGACATTCTACATTTCCTAACTTCCGACAAATCCTACAATGATCAGATCATTGATGAAAGTGATCATGATCTTCAAATGAAAGAAAAGCATGAGGAAAACTCAATACCAAGACCTGTGGTTAAACTTGAAGATCTCTACGACATTAAAGACTGGTTCAAACAGGTAACCAATTCAAAACTCCAAAGTTCTACCTTAAGATTTGAATTGATAAATCTTGGTACTGAGCAGAACTCTCAAAATATCAATTTAGGATTAGGACTTTCTGAACAGGAAAGGACAACATTTATTAGATTATTAAGGAAAAATAAACATGTCTTCGCTTGGAAGTATGATGATTTAAAAACATATGATACATCAATCATACAGCATACCATTCCAATGCTACCTGAAAAAAAACCGATTCAACAAAAATTGATGAAAATACATCCAAACTTAGAGAGTCAGATAAAATCAGAACTCAATAAACTCTTGAAAGCAAGGATTATTTTTCCTGTTTGGCACTCAAACTGGGTCTCCAACATGGTTCCTATTAGGAAGAAAAATGGTGACATTAGGATTTGTATATATTTCAGAAATCGGAATAAGGCAAGTCAGAAAGATAATTTCCCATTACCTACCATGGAGAAAATACTCCATTCAGTAGCAGGTTCTGAGCTAATGTCCTTTCTAGACGGTTTTTCAGGATACAACCAAGTTCTAGTCCATTCTGATGACAGACTCAAAACTACTTTCAGAACAAAATGGGGAACTTACGCCTATCAGAAAATGCCTTTTGGACTTATTAACGCAAGATATACATTCCAAAGAGAAATGGATATAGCCTTCAAAGGATTGATCAACAAAACAATAGTCATCTATTTAGATGATATTACTATATTTTCTAAAAAGAGATCCAACCATTTATATGATTTGAATCAAATCTTTGAGCACTGTAAACGATATGGTATTTCACTTAATCCCAAAAAATCCTTCTTTGCTCTAAATCAAGGAAAGCTCTTGGGCTTTATCGTTTCCAAAGATGGTATTTATATTGATCTCGACATGATTATAGAAATTTCTGAAATCCCATTTCCTCATAACAAAAAATCCATGCAGTCATTTTTAGGTCAGATCAACTTTGTCAAAAGATTTGTTCCCGATTTTTCTCATATCATTTTACCATTACAAACCATGATTAAGAAAAATTCAGTGTTTAGATGGGGGTCTGTGGAAAAAGAAGCATTTGATTTAATCAAACAATCAATAATCAATGCCCCTACTTTAAGCACTCCTAATTTTTCTAATCATTTCACATTGTACACTATCGTGTCCAATTTATCTTATGCAGTGGTACTCACTCATATCAATGATCACAACTTGGAAGCACCAATTTCATTCTTTAGCTCAAATTTTCAGGGTGCAGAACTAAATTACTCCGAAGTTGAAAAACAAGCCTTTGCTGTGTATAAAGCCATTAAACATTACTGACCCTTCCTTCTAAAAGCCCATACAAAAGTAATAGTTCCTTTTTCTGCAGTAAGGCAATTACTGATCCAAAGAGAATTAAGTGAAAAAGGGGAAAATTAGGTTACAACACTTCAAGAATATGACTTGGAAATCAAGCCAGCAAAGATTGTTAGAGGCCAAGGTTTTTGCAGGTTATTAGCAGGAGCATCCAACATTCCGAAATTAGGTGATACAGATCATATTGAAGAAATCAACCAGATAAGTATTACCAATTGTGAATCTCAATATGCAAATTTAATCTTTTATTTGAAAAATGGACATGCACCTCCTAATTTTTCTTATAAAAACAAACGGGCCATTAGATTAAAGTCAAGAAACTTCATTATCATTGATGATGTGCTTTTTAGGCAAAACTATGATTCAGTTTTATTAATATGCCTGGAGAAACCTGAAGCACAAAAGGTTTTGTAGGAGCTACACGATGGACCAGCTGGAGGACATTTTGGAGCTGACACAACAACTCATAAAATCATCCATGCTGGATATTACTGGCCCACCTTATTCAGAGATACCGATGAGTATGTAAGGAAATGCCGAAGTTGTCAAGTCTCCAGTGGATGACAAAGGAAACCAGCTTTTCCTTCGCAACCAGTTAATATCGATCAACCTTTTGAACAATGGGGATTAGACATCATTGGGGAGATAACTCCACAATCCTCCAAACAACATAAGTATATCCTTACTGCTACTGATTACTTTACTAAGTGGGTTGAAGCAATTCCATTAAAGACAACAAACTCTGAAGGAATTATAGAATTCATAGACTAGTTCATCATT
>APFE030634917.1:134201-151625 GCA_000404065.3 Pinus taeda | reverse complement strand
AATATTCTGCAAATTACTATCCCTAGGGTAATGGTCTGGCAGAATCTACCAATAAAAATCTACTCAAAATCATTAAGCGAACTATTGAACAAAATCATAAAAACTGGCACAAATCTTTAATATTCGCACTATGGGCTGATAGAATAACGCAGAAGGCCTCTATAGGTACTTCTCCATTAAATATTGTATATGGGAAAGAAGCAGTACTACCGACCAATCTAGCGCTTCCTTCTCTAGCTCTAGTTCAGTTTATTGAAGAAATACCCTCTTCTTCTATCCAACTCAGACATGATCAAATTTTAAAATTAGAAGAAGAGAGAGAGAAAACCAAAATTACTCATGATAAAAATCAACAGATAATCAAGTCATCATTTGATTCAGCTTCGTCTAGTTCTAAACAGTTGCAGGTTGGTGATCTAGTTCTAAATGGGACAAAGCACATGAAGATAAAGGTAAACACACCAAATTCCAAAAGATGTGGCTTGGACCATTTCAGATCAGTGAGAAGATAGGCCATTCGATATTCATATTACAAGATCTATCAGGAAAGAGGGAATCTCTTCCTGTTAATGGCCTCATCTTAAAGAAATTCTTCAATTGAGGAGGTAACCCCTTCTCTTTCAAATTCAGTAGGATTTGCAATTTTTAGGACCATTAGGAAATAAAGTTGTAAAATAGCTTCTATTGGCCTTTGCTATATTGAAATGTTGCTTGGAAGAAGTATTTTTAATATTTACTTTTGTAAAACAGAAATCTTAAACAAAAGGGATAATTTCTAGGAAATTAGGTATATTAACATTATGAAAACCCCATTTTATTTTTGTGAAAATCCTCTCAAGATTTAGAACTACTGTAAATCATTTTAATGTTTTTAAACTGGCCACAAAAGGGTTACCAATATCAAAACAGAAACTGATTCAATCTTATCATCCTCAACTCTTACCTTGTCATTCATTTTCTCTTAAGGAGAAAATTGTCCATCCCATTCATCCAAGTTTATGATTACTCAGAGTGTAATTCTAAAATATCAGATATAAAGATAAGGGGTCTTATCACAAGCCTGCTTACCATGATCATTGGGAAATAGTATAACCGACATTACCAACACTGCATACCAAAACAGGGTAATGGCTTATAAGCATAAGACAAGGGGTCTCATCACGAGCTAGCTTGTCGATTAGATTACAACCAGTGAATGGCAATCGTCAAATCAGCTGGAACCAAACCAGGACAATGGCTTTTTATCTTACAAAAAATGGAAAAGAAAAGAAATACAAAATATGAAAACATGTTTTGAATTCATTCTTTTAATCATACTCTGAGATGGGAGGGGTCGTGGACAATCAAATGGTTAAAAGGTATCCCTGTCGAAACTATGAATGTTTGCTGGCAGCAGAGGCTCTACCTGTGACAAAGGAGTCAATTAAAAAGGCTAAGTTGGAAAGGTGTTTTGTTTTATCAGTATCAACCAATAAAGGCCAATTTAAAACTTAGAATGTATTTAATTTTAACGAGAGAAGGAATTAGCAAAAAACATGCTTTTATTATATTCAGAATGTGTGTATACTTATTTATATTAGAACTTTCCTTTTTGATAAAATATCTATGTAAAGAAAGTTCAAATATTCCAATATCTTTTTTCAGAGATAACTGTTTCTTCCAACGAATTGCCAATTGTTGTGCTATACAACAACCCCCCATTTCATAAAATTTTACTTTAGAAAATTATAATATGAAATGCGTCCCTTTTAGATTAAATTGGTATTAACCCATCACTCTTCTAAAGGTTCGGAAACAAACAAAACATTTTAAAAACCTTTTTGAATTGATAAATAATCGGTCTTAAAAAAATAAAACGAATAATTCTTTATTGTTGCAATAAAACGATTGCAAGATCACATATCGCAACAACAAAGGATGCATAACCATGACCCATTGATTCTCCCTGATGCGACAAAAGCGAGTAACCATCGGTTATCGGGAAAACAAATAATAAAAGGCCCCTCCCCTTGCTCCGATGCGATATCGCAATCGGCAATCGGGGAATGTGATATAAATATAATGAACTCTCCTCCTTAAAACTCCCGATGCGAGTCAAGCGATATCGCTATCAACAATCGGGGATTCCATAAAAACTTAAAAAAGATTTCCCAAGGCTTCCTCCGATCGCCGATTGCGATGAACCCAAACACGACTTTCGAAAAGGATTGATATGATTTTGCTATATTATATTAATTATCATTGAAATCCTTTTCTCTTCCCGATAGTGATTCGCTTGCATCCAACCGCCAAAAAATCAAATCCACACTTAAATGATTATTCGGCAAGTAAAGGATATAATGAGAATTTAAACGATTGATAGGTTTAAACGGCCAATTAATGAGCAGTTATGCCTAAATCCCTTCAGAGATTGTATCTGCGGGAGCCTTATGATAAAATAAATAGAAACCACTTCCCATTTCCACTCAAGAATGGATATTAACTGCAGCAACCCAACTGGATGTCTATGTTCAACATTAACTTTTTGACATTCTAAACATTTGGATATATAATCATCCACTTGTTTTTTCATACTGTTAATGCCCCGAAAATCGTTACATCAACATCGGGAGATAAACACCCGGTCCGGACCTTAATACAACTCCTTTTCCGTTTGGGATGGTGGCTCCGACTAGATATAATGGGACCAGTTTCCCAGTAATGAATAAAAGGGGGTGGATGAATGATTGGTTTTCTAATAAGTGATAATAAATGGAGGACTTATTCTAAGAGAGAAAATGTAATTGACTATTTTATCCCGAGAAGCTTCTATTCTTAAGTGCAATGTTTAGTGATCTGTGTTTGCTGATAGGCATATAGATGACACTATTCAATAAACAAAGACATTCATTTAAATGATAATTGCTTCGTTCAAATATTTGAACAAAGTAATTGATAAAACAATATTACACTTCTCTTTTTATATTACTGATACATGCATGATTGAAAGAATAGCAAACTGTAAACATCCAATAGTGGAAAGTATAAAGTTTACTGTTAAAACACATTCACATATTCAATAATAGCAAAAATGACCAGACAACAATTCACATAAAAGGAATAGATTCAGACATAGATAATAATACCATATGAGCTGCAAATTATTCCCTACGCCAATCACAATTTGAATTCCTTCTTCCGACTCAGAAATACTTTTAGATAAAGGCAGTATTGCACATTCACATCAAAGCTTGGTTATCAAAATTTGGAAAGATTAGTCCAGTTTTCATAAAAGAATATGCCTGAAGTACAATAATGCAACTTCAGGCTTAATTCATATACAAAAACTTACGACCCTTTCTAAATACATGAAAGGGTCTACAAATACTAAACTAAGCTAACAAACTACAAAATTAAAATGCTACTAAATTGGTATAATCCGATCTTGAATATCTCTCCCACAGTGATCTCGTAATCGGCAACAATGATTCATCATTCTGGCTTTTTGCGCTTCGTCCTGAGTTGACATATTTCCAGGATTGGTTCTACTTCTTGAGGGTGGCTGAGACGAGAATTGATTTGAGCAGCATAGGTGGCATCATGTTTATCGGGAATGATACACCCGATTGCATCCGTTAGGCATTTGAGGGCGGCTCTCTGGCTGTATGGTTTTACTAGGAACAACCAATAGGTGTCCCAAGTTAAACTCTTAATTCCTGAGATCAATCTCCCATTCTTTTCTAGCTCTTGGTTACATCACTGCTCCAATGTCTTGGCTAATAATAGTTTACCTGGTGTACATTGAGAAATCATGTTAGATAAATAGAGAGTATTATTGATCAAGTCAATTAAATTGCTCGTAGATAACTTGCATCTGGAAACTGCTCTCTCTGCTTTCATTAATTGGGATTGCCGCTCCATGAATAGGATTTCTTTATGGGATTCTAAAATTTTGGGCAAGCTTGCTACCTGTCCCTCATTAGAGTCCTGCCAAGTAAGAAAATCTGTCAAAGTGTCATCGGCTTTCTCTAAATCTTGCCTGGCATCAACTGATTTGTCTATTATAGATGTTGTTATGTCGCACTAAGGTTCAACTTGGGCAATTTCATGACACAACAATCTTATTTGTGTTATTAATGCCTTGTTAATCTGCATTTCCTCTGCTCTGAACTCGGCAGGCTGGGGAAGACTCTTGAACCTCTCTACTTGAGCTGATAATTGAGCAATTTGCTCATCTTTTGTCTTTGCCATCTGTTCATTCATCGCCTTCAACTTTGATAATGCCTCTGATAATTCTTTCTATCTCTGAATCGCTCCCGAATCGATCCTCTGTTTCTCTTCATGCAACTGTTTGTTGAGCTGGTTATTTAACTGTTGCTACATGGACAGTTGTTGTTGTAGTTGTTCTAACTTTTGTTGTTCCTCTGATAGCTGTGCTTGTAGTGAAACGATCACTTGATCCTTTTCTTTCAACAAATTGCTTACCTCCGATGCCTTATCCATGGTGGCTGCCGAATAGGCACCAGCATATTGAGATAACTTTGTCAGGTCATTGGAGGGGTCAAATTCTTCCCTCCATACCACATTGGCTGTTATTGTTTGTTCAGGGAACAGAGAAGGTTGATCAATCCTTCTCCTTTTCTGTTGTCGCTTTATTACAACCATGTGTTTTGGGCTATATAAAACATCCAGTGGAGGAATGTCCTCCACCTGCAAAATAATTTGATTGGAAGGATTCTTGGCGATTATTTCTACTACTGTAGTTGGGGGTAGACCACTGGTTCCGTTGATTGGAGCCTCCTTTGATGCTGTATCTTGTGTATCGGCCGCTTTGTATGTTTCGGCATCCATTGAGCTCTCAAGATTGCTTATAATTGTATTAAATTGTTGCCATTCCTCAAGCAATCTTGGGTCCATTTGAGTAGCGACACTCACCTCCTTGCTGCTCTGCTCCTGCTGCTTTTTTTGTTCCTCATCCCGTATTCTCTCCTGTTCTTTCTTTTCTGCTTCCTCTCTGTCTTTCCTCTGTGATTCCTCTTGTTCTTTCCTCTTTGCCTCTTCCTGTTCTAACCTCTGGAGTTCCTCCTGCTATCTTCTTTGAACTTCTTCATAGATTTCGGATGTAGCAGGAGGTTCGCTGGTAAGCTGTTGTTCAGGCTTGCTTGATTGTATCATCGGGGCAGTAGCTAACAAATCTAGAGGCAAAGTTTGCAACCTCTGTTCTCTAAGTTTATTAAATTCTACTAACCTGTCATCATGGTATCTCATTCCTAAGGCTGTCAAGTCAATTTCTACCTGAGAGGAGATCTTAGGGGAATGTTTATCAAAAATTGCATAGTGAATAGGTAGCATGAATCCATTGCAGACTTGGTATAAATGGTGTTTATAACGAGCTTTCCATAATTTCTGGTGGTAGATATGAATAGGCATAGGGTCCTATGGAGTCCATCTCCACCCTAACACAGGAAACTCGGAATTAAAACAGAGGGTGTCCAAAATATAGGCATTAAAATAAAATGGAGGGATGAACCTATCAGTAACACGGTATTTGTTTCCAAATTCAAGAATAGCTGTAGCCAACTTATCCGATAATATAGTCCCCCAATCCATGATTTCACTATTACATTCTGCTTCCATCAAAGGTACCATCTCTATGGAAAATTTTTAAGAATCATTTAATCCCCACATTCAACACATCATGACTCCAGCATAACAATAAGGAGAGCATAAGGAGTCGACGGAGTACTTACCTACAGACTCATGTTTGTGTTTCGCCGGGTTTTGTCTCCATTCTCGTATAGGCTCCGACTCAGTTTCGTTCTCATCTTGAAACTTCTCCAGAAATACTTTATTGTACTTCTTCTCTGGTTCGGGAAAATGGTACATTTGTCTGAAATCATTGGGCTGAAATGAACCGAATACTCTCCCATCAATAGTGTAGAATGTTCTATCTGTAATTGGAATTTCTTCAATTGCCCATCTCACCACATCCGTATACGGAAGAATTTGCTCTCGAGCCGCTATCCTGTGTAAGTAGGAATCAGCCAAATCTTTTAAAGTAGCATTAGATTTCCGTCTTGAACCTGTTGTAGCTCGTACTGATGTTTGCTGAGGTTACTTGACTTCAACCAGGTTGTAAATATTCTGCCAAGTAGTACTGCCAAGGCCGAGACATGTGGTATCTGAGATTAATCCCTTTTTGCTTGGTCCTGGATCGGTGGCATGTTGTCCTGTTACCACAGAAGCTGAAGTCATTCCAGACTTCTTAGATTTCTTCCCCATTTGGTCTGAAATCGTTACTACGGAAAAACTCTGCACAAGAGAAAAATGAACGTAATGCAGAGAATAGATGGCAAAAACCAAGTATGGAGGAATTGTGTCAATCAATGAACAATGGAAGACAAAAACTGTGAGGCAACATTATTCCATCATAGTAGTGGTGGAAAAACGCACTACATTTTTCCACTTATTCTAATGAATTCGAAACATGAGGAAAAAAATGTTGTTCAAATTTATGTGAAGGAATTGCTAGGTTACATGGGGTGTCCAAGGTAATTATCCTATATAGCAATCCTAAGTCTAGAGCCAACTTTAAGACAAATTTATTTAAATGATTTTGAACTAATTTACATTTTAGCACATCATACCATCCAAATTCAGGTGGTCAAATAGAAAGAGTCAATCAAGTTATTCTGAAGATATGTTGACGATCTACGTGATGGACAAACCATCAAAATGGGAATACAAATTGCACTTGGTGGAGTTTTATTATATTAATAGGCACAAATAATATTTGAAGATGAGTCCATTTGAGGTCTTGTATGGAAGAAAATGAAAAACACCTGTGAGTTTTGATAACCCCATGGACAGAGCCATTGTTGGGCTAGACCTACTCAATGAATTGGAAGAAAAAGTAATAAAAATTGAATAGAATTTGAAGATTATTTAGGATAGAACAAAATAAATGAAGATAATTACATGTTAAAAAATAAATTTAGAGTTTCGTGATCATGTATTGTTGAGAGTGAATACAAATAAATTTTCATTAAAACTGGGTAGTTGTGCAAAGTTGGAAGCAAGATATCGAGGGTCATTTGAAATCTTGTAAAGGATTGGTGTAGTTGGATATATAACTGCATGCAGATGCATAATATGTTTCATACTTAATTGCTTAAAAAGTATTTTCATAATGCTAACCATTTACATGGCTAGAATATGATTCAGGTGGTGCCAAAGAGAGACTTTCAGGTCGAACAAGTGCATTGTTTGGATAAGAATATTAAAGTTCTCCAAAATTGAGCCATTGTCTTGGTAAAGGTGTAATGAATCCCTTTTGGTCCTGAAGAAGCTACATGGGATCATGAAGATGAAATGAGAGAAGAGTACCCTCATGTTTTTCAATAATTTTGTTGTATATGTGTGTGTGTGTGATACACTAAGACTAATATATAAATAAGGGGGAGGGGAATGTAACACCCGAACTTGACCCCTAGATTGTAAATTACATGTACATACAAAACTTAGATTGGTGAGCCGATGATTATTTTTTCGGTCAGTGTGCCCATGTGCATGTGTGTGTGTGTGTTTTGGGGTTGTTGTACTCATGTGCATAGGTTTTTATGTGTTATGAGGCTAGAGAGCTTGGATTTGTAGACATCAAGTTTCATGCATGTTAATAAAATACAATACTACTACAAAACGAGTCAGATGAAGAGTAAGGTGGGCTAAGACTCCATATATATTAAGAGGGTCCTTCATATGACTTAATAATTATTAAAGTGCACATGCTTTCAAACAAAGTGCATTAAGTGACTAAGGGGTGACACATGTTGAGAAAGGGACATGAGCATAAATGTACGATGTCGTACTATGGATGAATATCCTAGAGAATATTGACTGGGAAAAGAGGGATTGGATGCGTTTGTGGAAAACAAGGGATGAACCTATAAAAAGGGGGATATGTCACCGAGTGCCATGGCCTTGAGCGAACTTAGAGACCCTTAAGGGTAGTAGGAACTCCTGGAGCCACAATGCTCTGAGACATCCCTAGCTAGTTGAGTTAGGAACATTGGAGGTAGTGGTATAACCTAAGCAACCACTAGTGCAGAGAAGAGGGTGTAGAATTGATGGGGATGTGAGCCTTTAAGTTGGAGGCTACTATAATTTGGTACCTTCACCCTATTAATTTATGACACTAGACATGAACTTGATTTTAGGTAAGTTGTTACACCATGGAGTCAAAGCCCCAATTTGAGGTTAACCTATTGTTGGGAGAAAATGAACAACATTGTTTATGGTTGTGAGGAACATATACAGTCTATAACTAGTTCAACAAGGAAAATTTTAGGGGCTAATATTCGCAGGTGGCCTAATTTTCTATGCTTTTTGAAAAAAATTATTCACTAATTTCCATTTTTTTCTAAAATGATTCACCCAAATTTTATAGTAAAAAAATTGTTTTACCCTAAGAATTGCCAATATTGTATAGAGACAATATAAAATCATTAGAAATTCCAATAATTTTACAAAAATATCACCAAAAATTTTATAGTTTGCATATTAATGGCTAGTAAGATTTGCCAAGGTTTCTAAATTTTAAGATAAACTTTTGTCCTTAAAATTTTCCTCGACTAGTTGGTAGTTTTTATTAGACAAGTACTATTGTTAACATTAATTTGAATTTATATCTTTCAATTAATTATGTATTTTTCTTGTATTGTATGTGAAGTGTAGATTAAATGATACAATTATGGAACTATATCCTTGTATGTGAGTGTATTGCATTATAGAATGCACTAGACATACATAACATATGTCACTAGAAGTAAATTAAATGAAAAATGATTAAAAAACTAGTTTACAAAAGGTCACAAGGGTTTGGATATGCCCTAGTAGGTGGTTGAAATTCACCAACATGTGGTTGGGGTCATTACACCAACAATGTAGTTTAAGCATGTACCTCATAGATAAAGACCCCATGTAGAGAAAAGAAAAATCATGAGCATGAGAAAGCCCAATTTGTAGTTCCAATTTGTTATATAGCTAGAATATAACCATTATCAAGTGTATGCAAAAAATATTTTCTTTGCTTCTTAGGTTGATTTTCTAGCTACCAATTATATGGGAATAAAAGAAAAAGATGTTGCTACTCTTGGTAGTCTTTTTTCATATTCAGGTAGCACTAAAAACCTAACCATATTTGTTGTTACGAATTGAAAAAACTAATAGGGAATAAGAATGTTTTGAACATGAATTCAAATTCAAGATTCCAATGCAAGGTTTGTGGCTATCATACTAACCATTCTACCAATACCAATTTGACATGCTTGCAGAGATTCATCAGAAAAGATACTAGGAGTAGGAATTAGAAAAGATTATTTGTGTTACATTTTTGTAACCGTTTTCCAAGAATTCTCCATGATGTTGCTATGTTAGACTATTGTTTATTTCCTGGATTCAAGTAATTTATGTTAGACTCTTGTTTATTTCCTGGATTCAAGAAATATGATCTGGATCAAATTAACCAAAATATACTAGTGCAAAAAGTGGTCACTAACAATTATTTCACTACAACACTAATTATATAGAGTTTCAAATTTCGGTATTGTATAATGTATGTCTCAATAAATTATATTCC
Source organism: Pinus taeda (assembly GCA_000404065.3). Classification (NCBI taxonomy): domain Eukaryota; kingdom Viridiplantae; phylum Streptophyta; class Pinopsida; order Pinales; family Pinaceae; genus Pinus; species Pinus taeda. The sequence continues at coordinate 142,009 of APFE030634917.1, read as the reverse complement.
TTTATAGTATTGGTTTTGTAGCTTTGTTGCATTCATGGTGACGGAGGATTTAAATCATATGATGGAAATCCTAAATCTTGATTCTTGATTGATATTCAAGTGCATTGTTCTTCTCGTCCTTGATGAATTTTAGATTATTAATATTCTAAACGTTGGTTTCCTTTAAGTTTCTTGGGTTAAAATAAAATGCACCTCACATCGTGTTGACATCACTTTAAATTTTCATGTATTATGAGGACCATTTCTTTATTTAAAGAGTTTGTTCCTATATTCTTGAGGTGATTTTAATGAATATTTCCAAGGTGGAACTTAATGATCTAGTGTAAATCATTGTTCTTCTTGTTCAAATTTATTTTGCATGGGACTCTGGAATGCATAGTAGTTCCCTTTCCAAAATTTATTACAATAAAACTTTAACTGTGATTGGAATAGTTTAAAATGTTGATAAAAGGCTGGTTAAAATGGTGGAAACTCTTTGAACATATATTAGAATTGAACATATATATAGGCATTTCTAAAAAGCACAAGAATAACATTCCACTTTTGACATTGTTAATATATAATGTTATTAACATTCCATTTTTGACATTCCCTCCCACTGTTCATCCTTTATACATGTGTGTTATTTTTTCATCAAGCACCGAGCAAGCCACTGCACACATTAGCAACTGGTTTTAATGGCGTCCCTGTGATGAAGTCATGTGTCAATTAAAGTATAGGTTTCACATAGCAGTGAGGCTGGATTCTGTCTCTATCTCAAAAGCTTGTGATTCATATAAAAGAAAATTCTAGCAAGTATTCAGGAGGTAGCAAGATAGTGGTTACAAGTATAATATTATAACCAAGTTCAAACTAGTTTTGTGGCATGTCATGAACTATAAATCCATTTTCTTTGGCATTATCTCAACTGGAATTACACATGACATATGCATTTTGATGACCCGAATTTGTTATTTTTTTTTTTAGAGATGCTCACATCTTTTGAGACGTGTTTTGGGTATTTTCGTCAAATGTTTGGAGGCATCACCTCTGGGGCATCTTAAAATGATTCACCTCTGGGGCATCTTTAACACATTTTGATGTATAATTTTACCTCAATTTTAACTTTTGAAGCATATTACATAGGTGAAGGTAAGGGAGTTGTAACCGTTATCTTCTCATTTTATATAAAAAAACAAACAAAAACAAAAACTTCCCCACTATATCTTTAAACAACAGACTTATTTCCACAACTGCATCAACTTTCTAATAATGACTTTTTGATGATATATTCATAATTGTATATTTTTTTTGGAATATTCAACTAGATAAATGGTTGTGTTTTCTAATCGTAGTGTAAGTACGATCTCCATTCATATAAAAATATACCCAGTTTTAACATATCTTCACTGCAAGAAAGATTGTTGTTTATTGTAAGACTATAATTTGGAATAATACCTTCAATCAAAATGAATGATGTTTGGATTGTTGTTTAGTTCTCATATTTACAATAGCGAGACTGTTGGAAGTGGATCAAATATTATTTTCATGGATTTTTTTATAGCAGCTCAGAAAATATTAGTTGAAACCTCTATCATAATGGTTGTGGATGGAAAATTGGAGGATGGGATTTTGAGAGGAATTTTAAAAATATATAGAAAATGAATGCAAATGAAAATGGTGATTTTGAAGTTACAGACTAATTTAGAAAGTAATCTAAATCAATGCATGGTACTTCTATGAAAACTATTGATTGATAAAATGTGAGGATTGAAGAGACTTAATTTCAATGAGGCATAAATTTGCAATACGCTTTGGTCGTAATTGATCAATGGAAAAGTTATGCAACCACTCCATTGATTTCAATTCAAAGATAGAACGTAGTCAAGATTTCCATGCTAGAGATTTTTGTGTGTAAACCAAGTCAAAGTTACTCAAGTAAAAAAAGTTCTTACTGACAAGAGACTCACTTCTTAAGAAAAAAAAAAGGAAATACTTGCAATCAGAGGTGGTTATGCTTCATCATAGTGAAAAAAGGGAATTCTTTAATAGTATGGAGTGGCTTTCCTAATGAAATTTTCCTAGAATCATTAAGCCTCAACACATCATAGTGAAGACATATCTTGCCTATTTCAAGAAATTTAATAGTGGAAGGATGGGTGTTGCTATAGAGCTGTAAAGACAACTTTGTAATATGGCTTGTAATAGCCCTGGTTAAAAATCCATGTAATAAAGTTAATAAAGGAAAAATAAGACCAAGGTTATGGGACACGTATTCCAAGCTGAATATTGGGAAAAACATCCTAGTGGGTGTTCATTTGGTTTATTTTGGCTAAAGGACATAGGCAAAGGAAAGAGGCATTAATTCACATTTTATTTATGAAAATAATGGAAATTAGGAAAAATGGAAAGTGAAAGGTCACATATTTGCATGAGGAGGAAAATGAAGGAAAAATAATGGAAATTGAGTAAAGTAGAGGCCTCATTGATAAAAAGGTTTTTCAGGACGCGATGATGGATAACTTTTCCCAGATCCTTCGACGGCTACCCATAGGCGATACATCTTCATCCAGCAGCCACTCTGGAGGCACCACTCGTTTCAACATACAAGTTAACTTCGATATTCCCATATTTGAAGGCCTGATAGATGCAGACGCCATAGATAAATGGTTAAATCTGTTGGAAGCGTATTTTTCAGTTCATGACTTTTCCAATCGGGAAAATATTACTTTTGCACTTCTCAAAACCGCCCCACATGTCAAGGACTAGTAGGAAACCTACTATGAACAAAAGGACGAGAGTGAACCCTTGTTGTTTTTAGCCGCACCCACTTGGGATTCTTTCTGAGACGCCATCAAGGAACAATATTACCCTGTCGAGAGCTATGAAGATAAATACATAAAGTGGACCATGCTACGGTAGGGAAGGGACCAAGATGTGCCAGAGTTCACAAATATTTTCCATACCCTTCACATGAAGATGGGTATCAAGGATACTAAGCAGAATTTGGTGCTCAAGTACCACGGTTGTCTACACAAGTACATCTAAGATGAGATGGAGTTCCTATACATTTCCTCGCTCGGCACGGCGTACCAGTATGCTGTCGAGATTGAGAAGAAGTTTAACCAGAAGAAGCGAGACTTTGGATCCATGAATCTAAAGAAAGGAAAAGGCACCCCAAACCACAGAACAAAGGACCGAGCCAAGGCAGGGCTACCTAGGATAGCCCGCTGAAGCCACAAGTAAAGAACAACACCATTAAGACAAAGAAGGACATGGGAAAATGGTGTGAGTTCAATAAGAGCTCCACTCCCAATACAAGTGAGTGTCAAGCCACATAGTCACTAGTGCCTGAGCTGAAGGCTTTTGAATCAGATGCATGTTCCAACTCTGAATCAAAACTTGATAAGGGAACTGATAAACGGAAGCAGATCATTGATTCGGAGCTTAGTGCCACCATGGCCACCACCAAGATCCAAAGATTGAGCCTAAAGATCCAAAGGATGGGGAACGTATCTTCCACTCATAGATGTGGGTGAAGGGTTCTCCATTGCAGTTCATTGTCGACAACGGGAGCCAAAATAACCTCATTTCAGCAAAGGTCGTGAAGTGGCTATGCCTAAAGACTAAAACACATCCACAGTCGTACACCATCGGGTGGATTCATCAAGGACGAGATCTTCGTGTCAATCAACAGTGTCACCTTCCATATAGAATCAAGCCCTTCACGGATGAGGTACTATGTGATGTTTCTCCTCTTGAAGCTTGTTATGTATTGTTAGGACAACCATACTTGTGGAAGCGACATGTTGTATATGAGTCTAGACCTCGCTCTATGATTATTACCATGGCCAACAAGTTGTACAGGATATTGGAGGAAGCCCAACTTACTGTCACCTCTTTGATAACTGCAAAGAAATGGAGTAAGATCATTTCCCAGACTATGAAATTTGTTTTCCTTATGATTCGCCCTCAGGGCAAGAAGAAGGTCATGGCCACGGTTTCCAGGAAGGGCTCCTCTACATAGTAGTAGCAGATGGACAAGGTTGTGGAGGAGTATAAGGATATTTTTTCCTCACCTACATGGGTACCTCTGCACTGTCAAGTCAAGCACTCTATCGAACTGATCTTGGGTGTGTCGCTGCCCAATGGGCTGATCTATCGTTGCTCTATTCTAGAGAATGATGAGATCAGGAGGCATATTTAGGAACTATTGTAGAAAGGACACATCAGGCCAAGTTCATCACCCTGTGGGATCCTAGTTGTATTGGTACAAAAGAAGGATGGGACCTGGAGGCTCTGTATTGACTACCGAGCGTTGAACAAGATCACTATACAGAATAGGTACTTAATCCCACGGATTGATGACCTTCTTGATGGGCTTAAGGGGGCCAAATATTTCAGCAAGATTGACTTAAAGTTAGGTTATCACCAGGTGCCTACCAAACCCTTTGATGTGTGGAAGACTGCCTTCAAATCGAAGGAGGGTCTTTTCAAAAGGTTGGTCATGCCGTTTGGATTAACGAACGCACCTGCAACCTTCATGAGACTAATGGATGACATGTTGTGACCCTTCACCAATTCATTCGTGGTGGTGTATTTGGATGACATCTTGATCTTCAACCAAATTTGGGATTAGCACCTCCACCATATTTGACAGGTCCTTCAAACCTTACGACAACACAAGTTGTGTGCTAATCCCTATGTCTATGTCTAGCACAGCTACAACAGAGCTCTCCACAGCTCAACGGGCCATAGCCCCTTTCAGGCAGGGTTTGTATTTCAGCCATTATGTCCCATTGATGTGGCCATACCATTTGCAGCTACTCAGGCAGATTCGACTAATGTCCAATCCGAAGCCGATAGGGCTAACAAATTCATTGAGCGCATCCAATACATCCGCCAGTAGGTCCATGATATATTGGACAAAGCCAATGGTAAGTACAAGTAGCACCATGATCAGCACAGGGCTATCGCACAAGTTCCAGGCGGGCGACAAAGTTTGGCTACATTTGCAGAACGAGTGTCTCACTGGACCCCATCGCAAGCTTCCCCCACTCTGATATGGGCCATACACCATCACCAAAGCTATAGGGGACAATGAATTTGAGCTTAGCATTCCATAGTTCCTTGGTCTGCACCCAGTGTTCAATGTAGACTGCCTTTGGCCATACTTTCCACCCTTGCTGGATACATTTGTCGTTGCAAAACAACTCACACCAATAGAGCTAAACCCAGACTACATGGAATAAGCCACCACTGATCGGATCATGGACACACATATCAAGAACACTCACCAACAGAAGATCCAATTATATTGTTGGCATTATGATTCTAGTATGGCTCTATGATACAGGTGTTGTACTTGATGGCAACTCACTCAAGTGGCAATGATCTGTTCAGGCCCTCAAAATTATGGAAATTAAGAGGCTCGCAGGTGAATAGTTCAAAAGGTGTAGACCCGCAGGTTCACCATTCAGGAGGTGCGGTCATACCCGCAGGTTACCTGTTCAGAAGGTGTGGACCCTAGTGCACACACTTCAAGGCTGTGAAGCGCGCTCACGTGGGGTTTCTTATGTTTGGCTCGTGGTATTTAGCCCGCCTTTTCAGATGCTATGGTTTTGGCCCGTGGTATAGGATCTATTTTAGCCCCAGTTTGGATCCCTTGTATTTGTTATTGATGGTTTTGTCCCATGGTGTGAATAAGGGCTTGTCTATAAATAGGGAAGGAGATCACTTGGTTTGAGTACCTTTGAAAATTGAATATCTTAAGATCTGAAATTTTGGGTGATTGCTTTTAAAAGCTAGATCTAATTCAAGGAGAGAACTTAACTTAAGGTGAATCTATTGGCATGTCGTGATCTCTCGGGCGCATGAACAGATCTGTGGATCTGACTGACTGTGGCACATTGGTATACTGAAAAATTTGGCCCTAATCAGAAGTCCGCAGGCGATCCGAAGGCACAGTGCGTGGGTACGCTTTGCTGTAAAAGCCGCATTGCGGGGTACGCAGTACAGTAGAGGGCACAGTGCAGGGCACACGTAGCACAGAAAAGGACGAAGTGCGAGGTACGTAGGCGAGAAGAACGCACAGTGCGGGTCTACGCAGAAAGTTAGAAGTAAAGGTGCGGATCTAGAGAAAAGTTCGTAGAGCAGAAGAACAACCAGTGCGGACTTGCGTAGTTCATTCTCAGAAGAGTTGCGGATATATGAAGGCCCCCATTGGTGAAGTTGCGGTCTTATCTTGAAACAATTGTTGACTGTCTTTTATTAATTGCAACAAAATTCTGGGTTTATACTTCTGGTACTTCCTTTCTGTTTACAGAATTCTGAAGAGTTGGGTGATTCATTGGTTCATTGTATAAGGAGTTTGGATGATTTACATGTACTTGATGATTATTTGATACTCTTGGATCCAGTTTGAAAATTTATGAAATGTGGTCCTTGAAAGAAAAGAAGTAGGGGGTTGTTGCTCCCTTCCAGGAGAGACTGGAAAATGAGAGAGAGTTGTAACTCTCTATAGGTTGCAGCCTGCGTACTGGTAAAGGACTGCACCAGTACAAAATCATTGTAAAAGAGGTTTCTAATTGAAAGAAGATAGAGACATATTGCAGCAGGTGGTTTTCACCCACATTGGGTTTCCACCTTATATCTGGTGTTCTTTGGTGTGACTATCTGTTTTTCTTGTTTCATGCTCATTAATATACACAAGTTAATGATCAATAAATAAATGAAGGCATATTGAAAAGAATCTGATAATACTGATTCACCCCCCCTCTCAGTATTATTTTCAACAATTGGTATCAGAGCAGGTCCTTCTGAAGGAGCTTGATCACTTGAAGGAAGATCCATCATCATGAGCAACTATGAGAGGGAAGCATCGATCAGGCCACCGATTTTTGATGGGACAAACTTTGTATATTGGAACGTAAGAGTTACTGCCTATCTTCAATCTTTGGGTACTGAAGTTTGGGACATCATAGAAACAAGGTATACTTTTCCATCAGCTACTCCTACAGATCCAGCAGAGAAAAAGAAATATGAAACAAATGCAAAGGCAGTCAATACTCTTCTAGGATGCCTAACTCAATCAGAATTTGTGAAAGTTATGCAGTATAAATCCGCAAAAGAAATATGGGACAAAATCGTTTTGAGCTATGAAGGAGATGATCAGGTAAAACGTGCAAAACTTCAAACCCTCAGGATTCAGTATGAAAATCTCAAGATGTATAATGATGAAAGTGTGGCTAACTATTTTCTCCGTGTAGATGAGATTGTTAATTGTATGAAAAATTTGGGTGAAGAAATAAAAGAAGCTGTTGTGGTTGAAAAGGTTCTAAGATCTTTGTCACCTAGGTTTGAATCTAAAGTTTCTGCTATAGAAGAAAACGAAAAACTCCAACATCTTAAAATGTCACAACTGCATGGAATTTTAACTGCTTATGAAATGAGGAAAGGAGGTCCATCTGACAGGAGAGAAGTTGCCTTCAAGGCTTTAGGCAAAGGAGAGTACTATGAATCAGGAGAAGAAGAAGAAACAAATTTTGTCAGAAATCTTCAACGAGGTACTGGACGGTTCAGAGGTAAGCTGCCTTTCAAATGCTTTGCTTGTGGAAGAGTAGGTCACTATGCTGCCAAATGTCCTCATAAGGATAAGATCGACAAGGGAAAGGAACCTATTAGATGGAACAAGAAACATAATGCAAATAAGAATAGCTACTACACTCATGAAGACAGTGATGGTCTATCAAATAGTGATGAAGATGAACGAGGTAATGACTATAAACTTTTGATGGCATTTGAAGATGATGATTACATGGATGCTATAG